>JACXGM010021222.1:0-17368 GCA_016801145.1 Umbra pygmaea
CTAGGGCTCTTATTACACCTTGATAAGGTCACCTCCACTAGGGCTCTTATAACACCTTGATAAGGTCACCTCCACTAGGGCTCTTATAACACCTTGATAAGGTCACATCCACTAGGGCTCTTATAACACCTTGATAAGGTCGCCTCCACTAGGGCTCTTATAACACCTTGATAAGGTCACCTCCACTAGGGCTCTTATAACACCTTCTGCTTATGACCCCTCAGTCTCTGCCCTCTGCTCTGCTGTCTTTGACAAATTCAAGCCTGTGACGTTGTCCAGGTTACAGGAGATCATTGGTCAATCAAATTCAAGCCTGTGACGTTGTCCAGTTTACAGGAGATCATTGGTCAATCAAATTCAAGCCTGTGACATTGTCCAGTTTACAGGAGATCATTGGTCAATCAAATTCAAGCCTGTGACATTGTCCAGTTTACAGGAGATCATTGGTCAATCAAATTCAAGCCTGTGATGTTTTCCAGGTTACAGGAGATCATTGGTCAATCAAATTCAAGCATGTGACGTTGTCCAGTTTACAGGAGATCATTGGTCAATCAAATTCAAGTCTGTGACGTTGTCCAGTTTACAGGAGATCATTGGTCAATCAAATTAAAGCCTTTGACGTTGTCCAGTTTACAGGAGATCATTGGTCATTTGAAGCCTTCAGGTTCTCCATGTGATAATATCCCTCCTCAACTTTTTAAAGAGGTTTTTCCTACTGTAGGGGCATTTGTTCTAGCAGTCATTAATAGCAGTCTGTCCTCTGGCGTGGTCCCTGTAAATTTTAAACATGTAGTAGTGCAAACACTAATAAAAAAAACCTGGCCTGGATCCTGCAGATCTTGCTAATTTTAGGCCCATCTCAAAACTACCTTTACTTTCAAAAATCCTTGAAAAGATAGTTTGTAATCAATTAATGGTATTTCTGGAACAGCAGAGTATTTTAAACGTTTTCCTATCAGGTTTTAAATCCCTGCACAGACTTGAATCAGCCCTTTTAAAAGTTTTAATGACATCTTTTTAGCTACAGATTCCTGTGATTGTGTTATTCTTGTGCTCCTTGATTTAACTGCTACATTTGACACAGTGGATCATGAAATCTTGATTTCTTGTTTTGAGCAGTGGGTGGGTATCAAGGGCATAACACTTGAATGGTTTAGGTCCTATTTGGAGGATGAAACTTTCTGTGTCAGCTGTGGTGACTCAGTGTCCTCCACTGCTCCTCTCTCTTGTGGGGTCCCGCAGGGCTCAGTTTTGGGTCCTCTTCTTTTTTCTCTTTATTTGCTCCCCCTTGGTTCCATACTTAGGAAACATGGCCTGTCTTTCCACTGTTATGCAGACGATAGCCAGGTCTATGTTCCTCTTAAAAAGAATGACACTGTCATACCATTATTAAAGTGTCTTGATGACATAAAAGCCTGGATGGCTCTTAACTTTTTAAGTTTAAATGCAAAAAAAACTGAAGTTATGTTTTTTGGAGGCACCTCTGGAATCCTCCCTTGTGATTTGGATTCCTTAGCCCAGTACATCAAGCCGACCATCAATAACCTAGCTGTGAAAATGGACTGTGACCTTAAACTCGACAGTCAGATCAGGGCCATTGTTAAATCTAGCTTTTTTCAATTGAGGCAGCTGGCCAAAATAAAGCCAATCCTTCTGAGGCACCATTTTGAGACTTTTTTTGAGAAATTCACGCCTTTTTTACCACAAGGTTGGATTACTGTAATGCATTATATGTCGGGGTCAGTGGGTCCTCTGTCGCCCGTCTCCAAATGGTACAAAATGCTGCTGCACATATGAGCACATTTCCCACTCTCCAGAGTGTCCCTAAAACTAAGTGTATGCTCAAAGGGGACCGTGCATTTGTTGTCGCAGCTCCTAAACTGGAACGTTCTGCCACTACCCATTAGACAGTCCTCTTCACTGTCAGTTTTAAAATCTTTACTTAAATCCCACCTCTTCTCCTTGGCCTTTGACACCACATGCTGACATTTTAATATTATTGTTTTATTACAGTGCCTTGCGAAAGTATTTGGCCCCCTTGAACATTTGGAAATTTTGCCACACTTCGGGCTTCAAAAATAAAGATATAAAACTGTAATTTTTTGTCAAGAAGCAACAACAAGTGGGACACAGTCATGAAGTGGAATAAAATTTATTGGATATTTCAAACTTTAAAAAAAAAAAAATACTGACAAATTGGGCGAGCAAAATTATTCAGCCCCTTTACTTTCAGTGTAGCAAACTCTATCCAGAAGTTCAGTGAGGATCTCTGAATGATCCAATGTTGACCTAAATGACTAATGATGATAAATAGAATACACCTGTGTGTAATCAAGTCTCTGTATAAATGCACCTGCTCTGTGATAGTCTCAGAGGTCCGTTGAAAGCACAGAGAGCATCATGAAGAACAAGGAAAACACCAGGCAGGTCCGAGATATTGTTGTGGAGAAGTTTAAAGCCGTATTTGGATACAGAAAGATTTCCCAAGTTTTAAACATCCCAAGGAGCACTGTGCAAGTGATAATATTGAAATGCAAGGAGTATCAGACCACTGCAAATCTACCAAGACCTGGCCGTTCCTCTAAACTTTCAGCTCATACAAGGAGAAGACTGATCAGAGATGCAGCCAAGAGGCCCATGATCACGCTGGATGAACTGCAGAGATCTACAGCTGAGGTGGGCGAGTCTGTCCATAGGACAACAATCAGTCGTATACTGCACAAATCTGGCCTTTATGGAAGAGTGGCAAGAAGAAAGCCATTTCTGAAAGATATCCATTAAAAGTGTTGTTTATAGTTTGCCACAAGCCACCTGGGAGACACACCAAACATGTGTAAGAAGGTGCTCTGGTCAGATGAAACCGAAATTGAACTTTTTGGCAACAATGCAAACGTTATGTTTAGCGTAAAAGTAACACAGCTCATTCTGGAAGAAAACCTGATGGAGTGTGCAAAAGACCTGAGACTGGGACGGAAATTTGTCTTCCAACAAGACAATGATCCAAAACGTAAAACAAAATCTACAATGGAATGGTTCACAAATAAACATATCCAGGTGTTAGAATGGCCAAGTCAAAGTCAAGACCTGAATCCAATCGAGAATCTGTGGAAAGAACTGAAAACTGCTGTTCACCAACGCTCTCCATCCAACCTCACTGAGCTCGAGCTGTTTTGCAAGGAGGAATGGGCAAAAATTTCAGTCTCTCGATGTGCAAAACTGATAGAGACATACCCCAAGCAACTTACGGCTGTAATCGCAGCAAAAGGTGGCGCTACAAAGTATTAACTTAAATTTAACTTACATTTTTCAGTTTTTTATTTGTTAAAAAAGTTTGAAATATCCAATAAATTTCGTTCCACTTCATGACTGTGTCCCACTTGTTGTTGATTCTTTACAAAAAATTACAGTTTCATGTCTTTATGTTTGAAGCCTGAAATGTGGCAAAAGGTCGAAATGTTCAAGGGGGGCGAATACTTTTGCAAGGCACTGTATATAGCTCTTATTGAATTGAATTTAGTGCAATGTTGATTTGTTTGAGTTTAGATATTGATGGTGTGGTGGTTGGATGTAGGGCTGCAGCTATCGATTGTTTTTGTAATCGATTAATCTAGCACTTAATCGATTTTCTTGTGTGTTTTTAAACAACCGAAACAAATAATGCATAATGAAAATTATGTGGCTGTAAAATTATTTGGCTTTTATTTTAAAAAAAGGGTATCTATTCGAACTCCAACATTTGGCTACAAAACTAAGCCTATTTATTGCAATTTTTAGCCATTTAGTGTTTATAAGTACCCTGGAATTCCAGAGTTCTCGCGAGAGCACAATTTGAATTTGCTCAGCAAGTTACTCTGGCACAGAGTAATTCTGCTCATTAATTATGCCCTTGTAGCCAAGCTGCACCAATCACATCGGTGTATCAGATATAGGCGTGCCAGAGGCATGTTAAACAGATGACGACAGCGCTGCGACATCGAAGTCTTTAGTAAACATTGTAAGATTGCTATGGAGGAACACCAGTTGTTTAAAACAGCTTTAGCCTCTACAATGAACGACTTGGCTTTTTGTTCTTTAAAAAGGACGTTTTTGCTGTTTTGCTGACCTGATACGGCAAGAGTTTTATCTACAGTGAGATTCAAATGCATGCTTGGTGCCGCCCCTCGAGTTGGGTCATTTTCATTACTCGATGACAGACCCTTATATCCTCCGGATTTGGGTCTGGATTTTTCCAGGCTAGTTTATAAGTGCCAGTGCAAACAATTATATAAAAATACAGTTAAGTCAATTTACTGTAAAACATGTATAACATGTAAAACTATGATTACAAACTTAAATAGTAAGGCCATTTGGCATTAGTTTTGTCTTCTTAAATACAACATTACAAAAAAGGATTGCATCTATTGCAAATTACCCACACGAGTGAGTGAGTGAGTGCCCAGTCAGACCAGTTGCTTCATTGCAGTTTGGTACGGCAGAAATACATACATTCATTTTCAATAGAAAGCTGCATTTGGCTTGCATCACTTGCATTGCGGTGCATTTTAGGAGAAGCATCCGTTTGAAAAATCGTACGGATGCTTTAAATTGCATGCGTTTCCCCAAAAGTACGAGTGGATCTGGAGAAGCATTTGGCAGACGTGACATACAAACACGGTCTCGCAAAGACGTGTGTGCGTGCGTGCGTGAAGGGGTTCTTTTATTAGGCTATAATCTCTTCCAATTAAACGTGAATACGTTTAGTACTTAAATACATCAAAGCTAAACATCATATCTAGTCAAACCGCATCACAACATTGCTACAAATACAGTATGGGATTAAAATCAGCCAACATCAATGTATAGGCTTAGACTACGTTACCTTGTTTCAGCGACACTTGGTGAAACATGGAGTGGATGTTTGCGGTTCATATGCTGAATCAATGAAGTAGTACTGTTGTGGTATGCCAGGTCTACTTTGCAGTAGACACATTGCACCTTGTTCTCTTGCTTTTTAAGTTTGTAATGATCCCAAACTTTAGACGTTCTCTGCCGTTTATGGACATCTTTATTCTCCGCAATCGCGCCAACTAAATTTAAAATCTATCACTATCTATGGTGTGCTTCCTGAACATTGAACAACGGTCCGTGTGAAACAATTAGATCCCTGCGCGTAACTTATAGTGCGCATCATAGGAATTTAACGAGGCTTCGAGGCAGAGTTTTTGCCTCTAAGAATTTTTGTAATCGAGTAACTCGATGAATCGTTTCAGCCCTAGTTGGATGTAGCTGGTGCTTCTGGGCTAACTGCTCTAAAGGGTCATTCTCTGGGTGGCTGTGTTTGTGTAGAAAAGCTTTCTGATGATAATTTTCTGGGTCACATTGTGTTAAGTGAGTCCAAAATTTTGTGGCTCTTTTCTCAACATTGAGTGCTAAGGGAAATCTCCCAAGTTCTGCCCTACAAGCTAGGTTAGAAGCATTTCTGTGAACTCCAAGGTAGTGCTGGGCGGTATACCGGTTCACACCGAATACCAGTGTTTATTTTTGTTATGATATAAATTTTTTATATACCGTGATACCGGTGTATTTGAATACTTAAAGTCCGAAACACTACGCTGCGCAACACTGTTTCAGTTCAGACCCTTTTCAATGTTGCGTTTCTAAACACGCATGGTGCGACTGCGAGGCGTGGGGAGGGTAAACAGTAGTGCTTAGGGGCCGGTTGCACCAGCTGGATATATAGGTGTACCTCCGACCTAAAATGCCCTTCACGTCTGACTTTATATTTATACCTGTTGCACCAGCCGGGCGTAAGCTCTCAATGAGCTACGCCTAGTAGCAAGATGCTGATTTATATAAATTATTTAAAATGTATTGTTTTTCTGACTCTCTAATGGCATTAAGATTTAGCTTTAATTTCTTTGGAGAAAGACCGTTTTGTTCAATCGAAGATACAGGGCACATTATTTACGTTAGCAGCGAACTACATGGATTATCAATCAAATGCCTGGAAATAGCCAACGTGTTGTTTGTTAAAACGGTACTAACTACGTTACAAACGAATCCTAATCAGTCAGTCACTTTCAGTTGTGCGATCCATCCCAAAACATTGTTTTCCATCACTACAGTATTAAACATTAATGCTTGTTAAGACTGACGCTTCATTGCCCTTCCTCATGCTATATTGTGAATATATTTTCTGTTATCTTTCTCAAGTTAGGAAAATTTTAGTTGTTTTGTCTAACTAAAGTTGGTTGAAGCAGCTAATTCCATGTATTTTTCGTACCGTAGTGCATCACAGCAAACACACGCATTATTTGGCTTTGTAACTCAGAACAATTAGTAAAGGGGATTAGCTATTTACAATTGTTTTGCAGGCACATCGAATTTAGGGATCTATTTATTATTAGTGGAATTTATAATTACATGAAAATAATATATTTTTAAGCCAATGTAATGCAAGTATTTTAATGTTAGCTTCTCTTTTCTTTTACACTTTATGGCTTATGGAACGAAACGGTTGCCGGGGGCGACGTTGGAACGTTTAAAACAGAGCCATATAATAGAGAGAGAGTATGGCCAACTAGGGAATCGAGTGTTCTGAGATATCCCGTTATACGATTGGTTTCGAGGTGGTCACGTATTTTGTGGACTCCATGTTGGAGCCCAACATTCAGCTGATTCCCATTGACATAGTGTAGCGAATAGTGGAAAAAATGTAATACATTAAAATGACAGAAATCACTGAAAAAAAATGCACAACTGTGGCGCGTTTGGCTGCAATGAAAGACCGGGAAGCGTAGAAGAAAATTACAAGTTCCCCCGTGAACCAGAAAAGTGAGGGAGCTGTATGTGAAATGAATGTTTTTTTTAGGGTATAACATGGGAAGGATTTATTGATGTATGTTAATAATAATAATAGCCTAACAATGCAGTACATTACATTGCAGCACTACAGTTACAATTTTTGCCATCGAGTAAGTTTAACCTGTCGTCGGCGATCGATGAACTACAAAAGGTTAGCTATGTCAGGACTCGGGAGACTGAAGAGAAAAGGTAAACACTACTCAGAGACTTTTTAGGCAACATGTTCACTCACTACAATGAGCATTTTTAGAGGCCCATTTACGATATAGAAGGTAAATATGCACTGGAATATTTCCGTAAGGGCCTTTTACGTATTGACAAACGTTGATAATAACATGTATGTGCCGGTAATAGTGAAAATAAGCGATTTACACTAGTAATATTCTGATTTCACGGACGCGCGTTACTTACGGTGGACTTAGCTATGACTAGTCTTATTTTTATTTTGTGCAACAGCTGTAAATTCTACTCACAACATCGGATACAAGCAATTTGCTCCACCACCTTAACCACAAGCACGTCTTGGAAAACCAAAAACTACGAATCTACTGCAATAATTCCTATCTCAACCAGTAGAAAATACTGGGAACCCCTGATTATGCATGGAAAAAAATTAAATACCGTCATATACCGTGAAACCGGTAGAATTTTGAAAAATACCGTGATATACACTTTTGGTCATACCGGCCAGCACTACTCCAAGGACATCTTTACAAAATTCCAAGTGCAGTAGTTCAGTCAGACTTTTGTCCCAAGATCTACCATTTAAATTTTTTAGGGGGCCCCAGATTTCACTGCCATACAGAAGAATGGGAGATATGACACAGTCAAATAATTTCAGACAAATTCTAATTGGGGGATTCAATTTGTACAGTGTCTTTCTAATTGCATAATATGCTCTGCGTGCTATCTCTGTTAGAGACTTTATGGCCAGGTCAAAACGCCCAGATGAACTTATCATCAGACCAAGGTATGTATAACTGGTGGAGTGTTTCACGGTTGTTCCTCCCACTGTGAAATGGTGTCTAGTTTCCTGGGATCTGGACTTTTTCTGAAAGATCGCTACGTTGGTTTTGTCCATATTAATAGATAATGCCCAATCTTTACAGTATTGTTCTAATAAACATAGGCTTTGCTGCAGTGAGAGTCCTGGAGATGAAGACGTAGCCAATTCATTTATATAAATATGGAATAAGGTTGGACTAAGATTGCAACCTTGTTTCACTCCTCTATCCTGAGTAAAATATTCTGTTCTTTTGTTTTCCATTTTTACACAACATTTGTTTTCTTTATACATTACATTTATTATATCATAGATTTTGCCCCCTACAGCACTTTGAAGGAGTTTTAAGAACATACCTTCATGCCATATGAAGTCAAAGGCTTTTTAAAAATCTATGAAACAGGCAAATATTTTCCCTTGTTTTGTTTCATGGACATGTTTTTTGATCAAGGTGTGAAGTGTGTAAATCTGGTCTGTTGTTCTGTGTTTGGGGAGGAATCCAATTTGGCTTTTACTTAAAACTTTTTGTTCTCTCAAGTAGACCTGGATTCTGTTATTAATTATACTGCAAAAAACCTTTCCCAAGTTACTGCTAACAGAGATGCCTCTATAGCTATTTGGGTCAAACTTGTTACCATTTTTAAATATAGGTGTAATAACACCTTGGTTCCAGACCTCAGGAAATTAACCCACTCTCATCACCAAGTTGAACAGCCTGAGAATGGCCTCCCTGAGTTTAGGGCTACTGGATTTCAGCATTTCTGAACAAATACTGTCTGGCCCACAGGCTTTACTGCTTTTGAGGGCCTTTAGTTTATCATTTAGCTCAGATAGTGTAATGGAGCTGTCCAGTTTATTTTTACAACTAATTATTTTAATTGGTTGATGACCAATTGTTGGGTAGGGTTAAGTTATTTTCCCGGGAATGTATAGAGGTTTTCAAAATGCTGTTTCCAGATGTTACCATTAATAGGGAGTGCTTGTTTTTTTATCAGAGGTATCTAATTTCCTCCATATTTCCCTAAATGAATTTTGATTGATGGACTCCTCTATCCTGTCAAGTTCATTTGTCATGTAAAGGGCTTTTTTCCCCTTTAATAACTTTTTTTTATATTTTCTTTGATCCTGCTGGTACATTAGATGCTTTTCCTGGTTTACAGGGTCTTTGTGTTTTTGGTTTGATAATAGTCTCAACTCTTTTCTAGCAGTTAAGCATTCATTGTCAAACCATTTCTCCTTTGGTCGTTTTAACGTTTTTGTTTTCTGTTCTTTCTCATTTTTAGATTGGATTCTTTAGCCAGTTTGATGAAAATTTAAGTTAATGTATTAGTGGCTAGATTAACACCATCTTTGTCGTCTTTAAATTTTGTAACAGGAAAACTGTAGATCATATTTTCAATATCAATGCTATGCAATGCTGTCTCATGTTGTACAAGGCTTGTTCCTGTCCATTTGTAGGTGGCTGGTAGGGGGTAGAGTTTAGACTGTGGTTTTACATTTGGGGGTGGGTTATTTGATATTTTCAGATATTTTAATTTGGCAATGGTCTGACAAAGGCAGTTGTGGCATGACCATAAAGGCACTGATTTGTTCTTGTTCCATATCTGTGATGGCATAGTCAACCACACTATTTCTTAGTGCAAAACAGTAAGTAAACCTACCCAGAGAGTCACCCTTTGTCCTGCCATAAACAATGTACAGACCCAGGGTTTTACACAGCTGGAGCACCTTGCTTTCCATTTTTGTCCTAGCTCTGTCGCTTTCTATTCAGCTGTGATTGAAACATGGATGTTCTGTCATATAAATGGCTGTTTTCCTCTAGGTCTATGTAGTCTGCTTCTCTACCAGTTCTAGCATTTAAATCCCCCATCAACAAAACTGTGCCTACTGACTGAAAATAGATTACATCAGAATTAAGAATTAAAAAACAATCTTCATTAAAATATGGCGATTCAGATGGTGGTACATATATTGCACACAAGTAGATGTCTTTATCTGATTGGACAGTTTCTTTCTTTATTTTAAGCCAAATATATGTTTTATCTTTTTTTCTGCTGTAATATGGTTTGAAAGATCTTCTTTTTACCAGATTAGTATCCCACCTGAGTCTCTGCTACATTTCACACGAGGATGCATTATTGAAGGTACAATAAACTCTCTGTAATTACATGGACATTGGGTAATGGTGTTGTCTCTGCACCATGTTTCTGTCAGTATTATTATGTCTGTCTTATTGATGATCTCTATAAAGTCAGGTTCTTTACTCTTCAGGCCAAATGTTGAAGTCCCTGTATATTCAAGCAACTTATACTGAATGAACGCATTCTAAACCAAAACTTATATTCTGTTAATAAAGAACAATGGATATAATGAAACAGATAAAAGAGCAACTATGAATCAACCTTATGAAATAAAAAATATAAAATATATGTACTGCATATGTAACTGGTATTTAAAATTTGCTATGTAAAGTTATACTATTAATGAAACAATGTTAAATGAGAATACTGCAAAATAATTATATATACAGTACCTACAAAGTCTACATGCATACACACATACACACATGCAAACACACTCACCTACATTGGTAGATCTACACTAGTCTGTTGCAGATGCTGAGAAGCATCTGGTTAATCTCTCCCAGTTCTGAAGCTGACGGGGTAGGAAGGGCCATGCGAGGGCGCGTCAGAGCAGCAGTGTAGTTTAACTGGTTAATCTCTCCCAGTTCTGATGCTGTGGGGTAGGAAGGGCCAAGCGAGGGCGGGTCAGAGCAGCAGCATAGTTTACATGCATACACACATACACACATGCAAACCCACTCACCTACATTGGTAGATCTACACTAGTCTGTTGCAGATGCTGAGAAGCATCTGGTTAATCTCTCCCAGTTCTGAAGCTGACGGGGTAGGAAGGGCCATGCGAGAGCGGGTCAGAGCAGCAGGCATAGTTTTACTGGTTAATCTCTCCCAGTTCTGAAGCTGACGGGGTAGGAAGGGCCATGCGAGGGCGCGTCAGAGCAGCAGTGTAGTTTAACTGGTTAATCTCTCCCAGTTCTGATGCTGTGGGGTAGGAAGGGCCAAGCGAGGGCGGGTCAGAGCAGCAGGCATAGTTTAACTGGTTAATCTCTCCCAGTTCTGATGCTGTGGGGTAGGAAGGGCCAAGCGAGGGCGGGTCAGAGCAGCAGCATAGTTTAACTAGTGTTGGTGGTTGGGAGGATGGCTGCTGGGTGCATAACTGTGTCTGTTTTCAGGAGGGTGTAGAGTGGGAGTTGGGCGGAGTCTGGTAAGGGGACAGGTGGAGTGGGAAGCAGCTGAGGGGTGAGGACCAGGACAGGAACCAGGAAAAGTGTTGTCTGGTGTCTGTTTTGGAGGTTTGTTGTTTGTGGTGTGAGCAGGGTTGAATGTGGGGATGCTTGCGTTTCGTCCAAGTGCAACATCCTTGAGGGATTTGGCAAATGTTCTTACCCCATTCCAGTTTAGGTGTAGCCCATCACACAGGTCCCATGCACCAATGTTGGTATGGAGTGCAACGTGGACATTGGGTAGTGCTGCACACTTCCTTGTGATGTCCATGTTGATGTCATGAATTACATGTGTGGGGTAATCATTCGGGGTAGTAGAGTGGAGATGACAATTCTGGTATCTGGAAACTCCCTGCAAGCCTTCTCAGCTACGTTGCATATGGCCTCAGCAGTGCCGCGGCGGAGGGGGTGGAGTTCGTTTGTACCAGTGTGCACCACAATTCACTTTGGGCTTCCCAGTGACTCTTGCCTCAGCAGTTTTAGAGTCTGGCTGGTGTTTTGGCTGCGTTTGGCTTCTGCCTGTTGTCCAGGAAACAGACGTCTGGTGTCCAGGTACTTCCCATTAGAGTCCACTAGAAGTACAGCATGAGGACCTGGTCTGGATGAATTGGTGGATGATGGTTGGTTGTTAGGAGGGGCTGGCAGGTTGGGTGGGGGTTGAGTGGTTGTTAGCAGGTCATGGTCAGCCTGGGGTGGTGGGGAAGGGGTGGGGACAGAAGCAAGTGTGGATGTGGTGGAAAGAGCAGAGTTGGGGTGAGCAGTGTGAGGTTGGCAGGGGGCTTATGTACTCAGCATGCTTATCTGCTGAGGGTCTTTCACCTGCTCTAGTTGTCTTGTGTAGCTCCTGTCTTTGTTTTCTACATCTGCCTTTATTTTTGCAACTTGAGCACGGAGTGTTACATTGTCATCCTTTAGTTTCCTGATGGTCTCATTTAACCCCTGGTTCTCCTTCTTAAGTACAGCCATGAAGGCTTGAGTGTTCTTTTTTAACTGTTTGAGTTCATCTCTGAGCTGCTGGATGCTACTAAGTTCAGTGAGCCTGGCCTCTGTGAGATCTTTAAACTCTACATCACAGGTGTCAAACCGGTTCCACGGAGGGCCGAGTGTATGCAGGTTTTCGCTCTTACCTTGTACCTGACTGATTGAATAGGTTACTAATTGGTTAAGATCTCCCCTCACCTGGCAGTCTAGTTCTGAATTGGGCTCTAATTGAAAGGAAAGACCAAAAACCAGCATACACTCGGCCCTCCGTGGAACCGGTTTGACATCCTTGCTCTACATAGTCCAGGAAAACACTTGACTTTCTGGGCTGAATACATCTTTGGAAACTACAAATGCTCCTTAAAACAAATCTGTTTGAATCACTCAGATATCTTTATCACAACTGAAGTCACATAATTTTAAAGTTGACATGCATCAAAAAGTGATAAGGGAGAACTGCATTCAAAGATTCCATTCTGTTTCATTCTAATTCAATTGTGATGCATGAGTGAAGCACCGACACACAGCTCGACTGTTTCAAAAAAATTATTTATCTATTAACTATTTTTTTAAACATTACCTGCGGATATTGGTCGCATTCAATTAAAGTTATTATAACAATTTATTATGCTAAAAAATAATATATTTAAATTTATTGAAGAAGTATCCAAAAAATCTTAATTTCATTGCGATTACCGACGGTTAACAAAAGAGATGATAAATATACTTTATCAGTTTCAAGAGAGGATATCTAGCTCATTCTGTAAAAATCGTTTTTACTCAAATTACAAATGTATAGCCTTAAACGTTTTAATATATTAGCCTAATTCAGCAAGTTTAGTACAGTTGTGTGCTATCGTAGCTATATGTTTTATCCTCTACATTGGAGATATGGAGAGCATCGCCAATGTGGAATTGGCTGTCAATTCATTGGTACAGTAAATGACTACTTGTGTAGTAATCTACTAATACAGCTAAATCAGCTGTTGGCAACAGTGACCATATTGATGACATTTAAACTGTCAACAAGCTACAGTTATCTATTCGTTGTTGCTTGACAAAACGTCAAGTTCAAACTTCTTTGAAGCGCAAAGAAGGGGAAAATGTGAGGAGGGGGCTACTACTCTCTGAACCAGAGCCTCTCGCTTCCAATTAAAGACTGATACGAGTTACAGAATATCCATTGCTGCTTAAAATCTAATCCTTCATGACATTACTGCAATGATGTTTATATATTTTTATCATAGCCTATTCTCATAACTTGCCAGCTAAAACTGATTAGCACTTCGCAGCATTGGCTCAACCTTCTTCTATAAATGGGACTGTATTTTGATGTAGCGTAAACGGAAATATATCCTTTTGTTCATGGTCACATTGTGAATGTAAATGTCAGTTTAAAATACAAGGCTAGATTGATAACTTTTAGCAAGTTATTTTTAAGTTTAATACAGGCTGACTTCACTGATCGGTTGTTTGTGTCTGTCTGCTACAGCACTCATGAGCAGGCGACGTAAGAAGCTTTCGATTTGACAAGGCTTAAAAATCTGGCTACCTAACATGTCCAAAAACCACTGAAAAAACCTGTTTTTCACAAGTTATCATTGTTATTTTGTACATTACAATGTAGTTAAGGGTGTAACCTATACAAAACGTAAACTAATTTTAACCTATACAAAAAACCTATACAAAAAACAATTTTAACAGGGAACAGATTTTCAACCTATTTGGCCTAAATATAGCCAACAATGAGTGAATGCGACATCAGACGGATTCTTTCTTCCAGTCCGCTACACAGTTATACAATCTATGCTTCAGACAAGCACGTGCAGGTCGCGGTCTCTGTTTGTGTCATCACAACATTTTGGCCAATTTTTTCGGTGATAAATGTATTTCGGCCGAAAACCGAAAATGCACTTTTGGGCTATTTTCGGCCTAGAATTTTCGGTGGCCGAATATTCGGTGCATCCATAGTTGGTTGATTTTGTCACCTTACGTTTCATACCTTATTCCTTTTTTGCTTTACCTTTTTGACTTTGCTTTCTGTGCTGTGTTGCTAGTTTCCATATATAAATTTTGGAACTCAGCAGACACTTTTATCCAGTGGCTGAGCTGTAGTAAAGGCTTACATATTTACATCACTTGTTTTGTTATTTATAGCGGGGCCAAGCCCGAAGGGGATGGGAACTGCGTTTGCAAGGCAACGTGGTTCACAGATCCAGCAGAGCTGTGCAACCCTATTGTTTTCTAAAGGATTATTCTTATTAGGAATCCAAGCCTGAGGGGCTGGGAACTGCGTTTGCAAGGCAATGCGGTTCACAGATCCAGCGGAGCTGTGGAACCCTATTGTTTTCCTAAGGATTATTAGGGGCCAAGCTCAGGATGTGCATAGGCACCTATTGTTTCTGTTGGTGTTCTTATTATTAGGGTCCATGCACAGAATGTGCGTAGGCATCTATTGTTTCTGTTGGTGTTCTTATTATTAGGGGCCATGCACAGAATGTGCGTAGGCATCTATTGTTTCTGTTGCAAGCAATGCGGTCCACAGCTCCAGTCCACTCCAGCACAGAGCCCATTCAGAAGGCTCAGCTATTGGTGCTATTCTCCAACAGATACCAGCCAATGACACCAGAAATCTAGATCAAAGTCTGGCTCATCTAGCTACTTTGAGGGTTCTCAGCTACCAGTATGGTGCTAATTATGTTTAGTGGGATTGAAGGTGACTTTCACGTCCAATTCTATTTCCTTAGTGTCACATCTCCTTTTTTAATACATTTCTTTCATTATTTTCATTCCCAGAGATGACACTCCTGTCTACACAGCCGAAGTCCCTGCAATCAGTCCCGGTCTCTACTGTGGCAGTTACCGAGGAGCCCATGCAGAGGATGCTTGAGAAAAGGTCAATGGTCATTCAAGAGCTACTGCAGACAGAGAAGGACTACATCAAGGACCTGCAGATGTGCATCAAGGAGGTTATCCAACCCCTCCAGCGCAAACAGGTACCCACCTGTTCCTGGTGTACAAATGTGGCATAGTATTTAGTGCACCTGACTGGTGTCTGAAAGGCCCCTGGCTTAGCCCCCAATCCAAAAAGTGAAAGCTTTGTTTTTTTGTCCATGAGCAGGACAGTTAAACTTAATTGATCCTCCCCTCTCCCAGATCATTCCCTCAAAGTGCGTTGCTGCAAATAAGAATTGAATCATAGCCAACTTGCCTGATTAAGTAATGGTAAAATAAAAAAATCTAAGAAAACAAACAAATATCATTAGTTGCTTTTTGCCCACCTTTTCTGTGAAAGGCAGATTACAAGAGTTAACCAGTTAAGGATCAGTATTCCGTCCGCGGGATATTTTCCAAAATAAAAAAAAAATGGACTAGAATCACATTTCACAGGTCCATTTCACGTCTTATATCCTTACAAAGCTTAAAATCTCAGTAATCTAGCTAATGTCTCCGTTTTATAATAGCTACAACTAAAATAAACATTAAGCCTTATAATTTCAGCTATGTGCCTTGTACACATGCAACTCAAATAAAATAGGAGGTGGATTAAAATCACTGCCCATAACTGCAATTTTAGTATTATATGTCCTTCAAGCTTAAGATTTTGGGAGTCTAATGAATATGTCAGCTTTAGGATAGCTACAAAATTAAAAATGTTATGAGCAATGTGTCTTGTACATTCAGCAGTTCGTTATTTCACCTCATGGAAATCACACAGTCTAATATAAACATGGTTTACAACTTCAGTTTTTAGATAATACATGTCTCATATGTCCTTAAAGTTTAAGGCTACATTTACTTGTGGCCGGCTATTTTCAAAGATAACATTTGGCACAACTGTCCATTTTCAAAATTTTTACACAAACCCGTGTATATGCCTTCAAAAGCATGCCAAACGTGTAGGTGGCAGTGTAATGAAAGGCTGAAGCCCACATTAGCCAGTAAGATTCCCTGAAAATAGCCAAATGGAAATGTAAGCATAGGTTGCACTTTTGGCGCAGGTGCAAGTTCGGGCGCATACTGTGGCGTCGGCTCCGTAAACCTCTGTTCTTCTCAGTTTACATGCAAACGTGCAAAAGGAGTTTTCCAAAATCTCCACTCTGTCTGGAGTTTTTAGAAAGAATCGTTTTTCAGAGGCGAAATCTCTGTTTGCATGTAAAAGAAGGGCACAAATGAAGTATAATGTCTCAGTTTTTCAAAATACCCATATACGTGTAAATGGAGTCTCAGATCTTGGGATTCTAATGAAAATCTCAGTTTTACGATAGCTGTTTGTTCAGCAGTTTGTTATTTCACCTCATGGTAAATACACAGTTGAACATAAACACAGTTTACAACTTCAATTTTTAGATAATATATACATGTCTCACATGTCCTTAACCTCTTAAGCCTCGCCCCCTAATTGTCAAATTCTGCCTAAAAAAACATTACATTAGTTGAATTACAAATGACTATGCATTTGTTTGCCTTTAAAAAAAAATCTACCAAAGATCAGAGGTCAACATTTCATGTCAAGACATTAATCAAACATGAAAACAAGGACTTAGTGCTTTCTCTCAAATAATTTGCTGTGGTTGATTTAACTCAGTTAATATAATAGAACCACTGGAATGTTCAATTTGCAAACCCACCTCCCGTGGAGGTATGCTTTAAGATTTAGGTGAAATAGGGTTGGTGAGCATTCACCAGTTCTAAACCATGTACAAAGCACACATAGATAATAGTTATTAGGGGATTAGTGAGCCAAATAAATGCAGTCTGTTGGATTCTCATGCAGATGCCATGGCACCACTATTTAAGGAAACTTACCATTTGTGATACACTGCCCTAGGATGAGGATAGGGTAGATGCAAAGGAGAGGAAGAGAAAGAAAATAACATATACAGTTGATCAAATATTAAAGCTTTCGGCTACAGAACTTATGACCTAAGTCTTTGGCAAAGCTACCTGTACCGTATATTCAACAAACAGTAATTTCCTGTCCAAAATGACCAAACACAGTTTACTAACACTGGGCTCTGATAGAAGTATATTGTTGTTATTGCCATTTATTGGGTAAAGTTGCTGCTAAATATTTAATAGGTTATTAGGAAAGCATATTAAACAAAATTGCATCAAAAGATTGTTACACCCATGCTGAAAAGTCAGGTGTGTTTTACCCATCCCTCTGTTTATGAGTATAATTTATTACATTATACTAGTTCCCTAACAATTACTCAGCTGTATTAGGCTAAAAG
>JACXGM010021223.1:0-17367 GCA_016801145.1 Umbra pygmaea
TACAATTTCAAAAACAAATATGTATAACTTTCTAGCGTCAAGCTGTACAGACGTGTGCTGTTGAATTGCCCATGTTCTGTATCGATGTTCAAACGGGGACGGGCACTAAATTCGCTTAGAATTCTGGGAGTTGTGGTAGCTCAAGTTTAAACGGATACAGAAGCACCCCAGTGGATGCGAAAGGAACTGAAATATACTAAACAGACGTGTATATGCTATAAATCATCTATGGTAACGTTTGTAAATGGTATACTATGAAACTGATTTACTGTGGAACACTCCTTTAAAGTTGCTGACATTTGTGTAAGTGGTGAATCCAAACCTGGGTCCCATAGTCCACACTCACTTTGACAAATCAGTACCAACCTGTAGGGCTGGCCTTAGGAGTGGCCATAGATGGTACCATCAAAATGTCATAAAAATCGGATGAGCTGTTCATGAGATAAACGTCTTGTACTTGTAGCGCCCCCTAGTAGCCAATTTATGTCCCAAGGTAAGCATATATAGTGTAAATAAAATCGGACCTAACACAGAGCCCTGAGGTACCCCACAGGAAAGGGCTGCAGTTTTTGACTTAAGTATTTTAAGTAAGACGTTATGGTCCATTGTATCAAATGCTGCACTAAGGTCCAGCAGCACCAAAACCGAGCATTGACCCTTGTCAGAGGACATTAATAAATTGTTAGACACTCTAAGAAGAGCGGTTTCTGTTGAGTTTTTCTGAAAGAAGCCGGATTGGAATATGTCTAGGATGTTGTATGTATTCAGGACAGCAATGAGCTGTTTAGCAACATTTTTTTCTAAAATTTTGGAGATAAAAGGCATTTTCAAAATGGGCCTAAAATTTGCTGGAATTGATGGATTCAGATTGGATCCACTAGTAGAGGCTGAACAACTGCTTTTTAAAATATAATGGGATGCAACCAGATTGCAAAGAGCTGTTAAGTATAGAGAGAACCCAAGTACTCACAGACCCAAAAACATTTTTAAACAGAGAAGTGTCTACTGGGCTTGGGGCACATTTCATGCTGCTAACCAGATCAGTGAGTTCTTGTAGCGAGATCAGAGCAAAAAAGTTAAAGACTGAAGGCCGGATGAAGTGAACTGATTGAGGAGTAGTAGAAGAGACAATGCCATATATGACAACACTAATTTTATTCCATAGAAATTAGGAAAGTCACTGTAGTCCTTTTCGGAAAGCACTGGCAATTCAGGAGAAGGCTTGACAATATTATTATTGGTTTCAAAAAGGACTTTAGGGTTACATTTACTGGAGGAAATCAGGTTAGCGAAATAAGATGTTCTCGCCTCCTTAACCATGTTGTTATATTCAATCAATAAGTCCTTGTAATACAGCTGGTGAACATCTAGCTTGGAGGATATCCACTGTCGTTCTGCCTACGGCAAGTATGCCGTAAACAGCGAGTCATTTAGCCATGGGATTGGGTTAGCGGTGGCAACACGTCGCCTTTTAATAGGAGCCACTTTATCTAAAACTGATAAGGAATAGGTGTTAAATGAGTGGACCAGACAATTCATACCAGCATGAGCAGACAGCACTGTGTTTTGGACAAAAGCTGCGGAAAACTTCTCAGCTCAGAAGCAATTTAACATGCGAGAACATTTTCCTTGTTTACTGGGCAGTAAATAAAATACAATCATGGTCAGTAATATGCAGCTTCTCAGAGTCAAGATTAAGACCAAGGGTAAAAAGAAGTTCCAAAGTATGACCCCTAACATGAGTGGGACCAGACACATGTTGGATAAAATTAAAAGACTCAGTGACATTAAGAATATCAGCAGCAAAAGTGCAAGACATGCACATCAACATGAATATTAAAATCTCCAACCATAACAGCTTTATCCCATTTAACAATAGAAGATGAAAAAAAATCACTAAATTTAGACAAAATAAACTGTTCAGTCACCTGTAGTTCACACAGTTTATAATTTTGATAATAGCTGCAATGATCAAACAGCATCCTAATTCACACTTGCCCTGTTTGACACAGATCAATGGGGTTATAAACATTGTATAACTTCCATAACAGCTGCAAAGATCAAACAGCAACCTAATTCACACTTGCCAGGTGTGAATAAGTGTGGGGCTTAATATGATTCAACCCATATGGAGTGTTTAAAGTCGGGCGTGGTTAGCACCTGTCAAATCGGAAAGGGGGCAGTTCTTCAATCGGCTCAGCCAATAGGAAGGGGTGTTTTCCCCCTGGGAAAAAGGGGGCAGGTTTTAGTTTGATGGATGAAGTATACTGCTTCTCTCTCTACTGTATTTCAAGTAGTCTGTGAGATATGAAGGAATACGTAAATTGTTTTACTATTGCCCCTTTTTGTGTCTATTAAATTTATTTATTTATATTTGATTGGTACATTTTTATTATTCAATTGGCTCATCTGGATGTTTATAAAAACATTTGGAATGTAGGTTTTACTACTGCATTCCATATAGAAAAGGCTTATTCCCTAAACAATGTAGCCTATTCACAAAAATGAATGAGCTGGATTAGCCTGACAGTGTCATCTGTGTTTCAGGACATAATTTACTTTTTACTGTGCCTTTTAACTTTTTTCCTGCCCCACATTTTGCAAACCTCTGATGTAAGAGGTAGGACTTTCACCCTGGTGCTCACAAGTTCAATTCCATTTTTTTCCATTCCAGCACGACTGACATTTGTTTGTGTTGACAGATGATAAGCTGTTAACCCTAACCTTAACCTCAGTAATGTCATGCCTAACCTTAACCTGTGTAAAGTTATGCCTAATCTGAGTAATTTCATGCCTAACCTTAAACCTTGCCTAACTCTAACCTTATCCGTTATGTTGCATGCATTACACGTCTTTCTTCAGTGTACATCTGACTGGATTTCAGTGTTTTCAATGAGACAAAAGCCATAAATCCAGTTGAGCTTGGCGGTGAATGCTGTATAACAGGGGTATTCAACTCTAAACCTACGGAGTCCGGAACCTGCTGGTTTTCTGTTCTTCCTCACCTGATGTCCCAGGTCTAAATAAGTCCCAGATTAGAGTGTTGCAATGAAAAAGTGAAGTGGATCTGGCTTTGAGGTCCAGAGTTGAGTATGAGGGCTGTAGGACATCAAGGTAGATGGTAGGGTAAGATTGCGTAAGTATCCCCCAGGGGTACAGTTGAGTATGAGGGCTGTAGGACATCAAGGTAGATGGTAGGGTAAGATTGGGTAAGTAGCCCCGGGGTACAGTTGAGTATGAGGGCTGTAGGACATCAAAGTAGATGGTAGGGTAAGATTGGGTAAGTAGCCCCAGGGTACAGTTGAGTATGAGGGCTGTAGGACATCAAGATAGATGGTAGGGTAGGATTGAGTAAGTAGCCCCCTGGGGGTACAGTTGAGTATGAGGGCTGTAGGACATCAAGGTAGATGGTAGGGTAAGATTGGGTAAGTAGCCCCGGGGTACAGTTGAGTATGAGGGCTGTAGGACATCAAGGTAGATGGTAGGGTAAGATTGGGTAAGTAGCCCCCGGGGGTACAGTTGAGTATGAGGGATGTAGGACATCA
Source organism: Umbra pygmaea (assembly GCA_016801145.1). NCBI lineage: Eukaryota > Metazoa > Chordata > Actinopteri > Esociformes > Umbridae > Umbra > Umbra pygmaea. Next base: position 3,546 of record JACXGM010021223.1, read on the forward strand.
AGGTAGATGGTAGGGTAAGATTGGGTAAGTAGCCCCCGGGGGTACAGTTGTGCTCATAAGTTTGCATACCCTGGCAGAAATTGTGAAATTTTGGCATTGATTTTGACAATATGACTTTTCATGCAAAAACACTTCCTGTTATGTAAGGATAGTTCTTATATGAATGCATTAATTATCAAACAGTTGTTTGGCACCTTAGTAAACCATTCTGTTAACAGAAATCACCCAAATGGCCCTGATCAAAAGTTTACATACCCTTGAATGTTTGGCCTTGTTACAGATACACAAGATGACATAAACAGGGTAAAATATAATTAAAGGTTAAGTTCCCACACCTGTGGCATTTTAAATTGCAATTAGTGTAGAAATACGCCAATGAGTTTGGTAGCTCTCACATGGATGCAATGAGCAGGCTAGATACTGAGACATGGGGAACAGAAAAAACTCATTAAAAAAAACTCTCGAAAGACCTGTGTAATAAGGTACTGGAACTGCATTAATTTGAAAATGGATATAAAAAGATATCCAAAGCCTTGCAAATGTCATTACTGTTCAATAATTTATGAAGAAGTGGAAGCTTCTGGGATTTTCTTAAAACCAAGCTAAGGTTAGGAAGACCAAGAAAGATTTCAGCAAAAACTGCCAGAAGAATTCTTCGAGATACAAAGAAAAACCCACAGGTAACCTCGGAAGGCATACTGGATGCTCTGGAAAAAGACGCTGTGGTTGTTCCAAGGAGCATAATACAACAATACTTGAGAAAAAATTAGCTGCATGGTTGAGTTGCCAGAAAGAAGCCTTTACTGCGCCATTGCCATAAAAAAGCCTGGTTACAATATGCCCTACAAAAAACCTTGACATGCCTCACAACTTCTGGCACACTTTAACTTGGAGTGACAAGACCAAAATAAAGCTTTATGGTCACAACCATAAGCGCTATGTTTGGAAAGGGGTCAACAAGACCTATAGTGAAAGAATACCATCCCCACTGTGAAGCTTGGCGGTGGCTCACTGATGTTTTGGGGGTGTGTGAGCTCTACAGACATGGGGAACCTTGTGAGTATTGATGACACGATGAATGCTGCATGTTATCACACAATACTTGCAGACAATTTGCATTCTTCTGCATGAAGAAACTGCGCATGGGAAACTCTTGGACTCCAGCATGACAATAGCCGCTTTCTGACCAAGTAGTTACAGGAACGTAGTTATAGGAACAGTCCACTTCTAAACAGTTCTACTAACTATTCTCCCCCAAAACCGGTTTAGCTATTTGTATTCGCACTGGTCAAGTGGCCATAGGACCTGGTAGGAGGGATAAGGGAGTGACGCAAGCACCGCAACAGGCTTTTATATAGTCGTCACTAGACTTTAGTGTAGCGCCACATACAAACATTAAACTGTGAAATGTTGCAACACTGGGTGTATGATTGGAGATAAGTGTGTATATCATCTTAGGTATGCGGATGATCTGGTTGTTTTCAGACCAATAGTGCTGGGTTCCTTTCGCGGCTTGCTGTTTGTTTGTTCAGATTACGAGGCTGAAAACTACATCCAATACAATTTTATGAAAAGAACGTTGTGTTGATAATGTCCTAATAACGGAGTTCGAACCGCAGCGTTTAAAATCTAGGCTGGAGAAATTTCTACTTAACATAGAAACACAAAAGACGAAGGCTCCAGCAAAATATGTAGCATTATACGCAACAGACAAACGAAGCGACCGGTGTAATAAGTTGGACCAATCAACATGGACCTAGGAAAAGGGAAAATGGAAGACCCTTCTCTGGAGTAGGAGCTAAAAAGGTTATAGGAACGGTGGTGCGAGGAACTAAATAATCCCGCAATTTCTTCTATCGGAACACATGAAATACAGGGTTATAGGAATGTTATGTTCTAGGAAGTGCAAAAATCCCCGCGGTCGGAAAGCGGCTAATGACCCTAAGCAAAAGGACAAGTTGACCCTCTAGTGGTTAAAACAGAAAAAGGCATCACAGTCTCCTGACCTTAATATCATCCAGCCACTCTGCAGAGATCTCAAACATGAGGTTCATGCAAGACAACCGAAGACTGCATGACCTCGAAGCACTTTGCCAAGGCAAATGGGCAGCTATACCACCTGTAAGAATATTACAAATGACTGCGCGCTGTCATTGACACTAAAGGGGGCAATACACCATAGGTAATTTCATTATTTTCTTTGTTGCCATGTTTTTTTTTATGATTGTGCAATTCTGTCATACCCCCTCAGGCATTTAATATCCAGCTGCATACCCCCTGCACCAGGGTCAAGGGACAACACCTCTACCCACCACCATATACACACGCACACACACACGCTCGCACGCACAAACGCACACACGCACGCACACACAGTGTATATATATATTACATTTCCATACAGTCAGTTACCAATTATTTTGCTCTTTATGGAGACATTGGGTATATAAATCAGCATTTACCATCAGCTCATGCACTGAGTGAAATTGATAATTGCTCACCACAGATTCATGAGAGTGGGCTTGAAAGGATGCACAACTCTGTTGTATTTGGTTGTATTAGCAGAGTTAAAATGATTTATGCTCAAGGTTTTTGTCTATATTTAGTTTTCGTGCTGGTAATCTTTCATACTGCGTGGTCACAAAAGGCATCTAAACAGCGCAGACACAGTCTACTGCACGCCACCTGATCCAGAAATCGGACAGTGGGTTCTGATTAAATTTTCATGGAACCAGTCATTGTAATTTCAATGAGGCTCTCTAGTTCAGATGTTGGTGAGTCGGTTACTGTAGGCTGGTCAGAAAAGTGATGACGAATCCAGTTTTCTACGTTCTCCATTTCGGGGAAGTGCCCCATTGCGCAGTTAGCTTACTTGAGGTAAGTGTATATATATATAGTTTTACAGGCTCGCCACTTGGGTTGAAAACCACTACGGTTCCGAGTAATAGGTAAGTAAGTAAGTAAGTACATTTTATTTATATAGCACATTTTCACAGACCAGAGATCACAAAGTGCTTTACAGAGAGAAACCAATACAAATATAAAAACATCATACATGAAAATCAAATGCTAATGGAAAGCTTGTCTAAAAAGATGCTTCTTAAGGTGTGCTTTAAAAGTGTCCACAGTATCCAGAGCTCTTAAGGCGAGAGGGAGAGCATTCCACAGCCTGGGAGCTACTGTACAAAAAGCACGGTCACCCCTTGTTTTAAAATGAGTTCTAGGGACAGTTAACAGGCCTTGACCTGAAGACCTCAAAGACCGCCCAGAGGTGTGTATGTGGAGCAAGTCTAAGATGTAAGAGTGTGCTTGACAGGTAATCTGTCCAATAGGCTACTATGATGAATTATTTTCCAAAACGGGAAAGCTTTAGTTTGTATTTATGAAAGCGTATATGTATTCTATATATAAGTGGGAATGTGATCTACTGTATATCACTGTGCCTTTTTCAACTTTATTGTACTTAGTGTTACATACTTGTCGTTAATAAGTGTGTAAAATGTGATTACTGATTAACTCAAGTACTCAATAAAAATTAATAATTATATTTTATCTGGTTGGATGACAATTATTTGATATTTGTCATTGTGTTGTTATTTATCCAGACACTAGGTGGTGATTTGTTTGTATTCAGACACAAAAAAAATCACTATATATATATTGTGTAAGGATAAAGCGCATTCAAGTTTGGACCACGTCAACGGCGCCCTCCAGGGGATAGAAGACAAGAAAGGTAACACTAATTGGCCCAGCTGGGCACACTAATGTTTGTTCTGTTCTGATCTATTTAAGGTGTGGTGATGGAGGGTTCGGGTCTCTAAGTGGAGCAAGGGACGTGTGGAGATTTGGCAAAGACTGGAGAAAGAAAGGAGAGAATATGGGGAGAAAAGACTTCACCGAATATCAAGCTGAATGAGTGCCATTTATATGCTTAATGTTCTGTCTCTCTCCCTCTCACCAATTTAGCTCCATTACCTAATAGGGCTGAGAAACTGTTCAAGAGCGTTTTGTTGATTTCAATTAGCATCTGAGTTTAGTTAAGGCCTCTAATTAAAGGCCTGTATTATGTTGGATTAGGACCTGATGTCTTGAAATACTGTAGACCTGCATGTCTCCAAAGTTTTCATTGTGTTACAGATCAGAGTCAAGATCCTGTTTGAAAAGAAGGGAAACTGAGAAATCCCACAGAAATACTCAAATTGAAAGCTATTACAGACTCAGACTTTTCATTTACCTATCCTGCTTGTGTGTGGTGTCCTGTTGGAACGGTCACAATATATATAGGCAAGTTTGAATTTTGAAATCATTGCTCAAACACCATTTTATTATTGCTCAAACACCGTACCCCCCAACGTCAATGCGCGTATCCCCAAGGGTATGCAAACCACACTTTGGGAATAGCTGAAATAACTCAACACAAAATATTAATCTAGTGGTTTCCCCAAATCCAACTGAATATGCAACTCATTATGACTGCTCCAGTCTCAAAATTATTCAACACTCTGAATAGAATCCCTCGAAACAGCACAAATATGCAAAAGAGTTGTCTCAAGCACATGTGATTCACCTAAATTAGTTACGCCAGGTGTGATTGAGCTGGAAAACATGAAATACTTGAACTGGCTAGTTTTTTTTTGAGTGTCACATTTGACATTGCTAAGTCAAAAGAATGGTCCAAAAGGCGATGGTCATGGGTTCAAGCCCAATCATGGGTTCTCTGACTTTCCTGGGGCCTCCTGCACGGCAGCGCAAAATTGGCATTGCGCTGACCGGGATTTGGGAGATCCAAGATAAGCGACTACTTGTGTTCAGATCAGGCATGTATGAATTCAATAGAGCAAGTATAGTCGGTGAACGTACTCATCCCGTGCATGACTGACTAAAGGCTTCTGTGTTGAGTGAACAGTGGGGAAAGAAATTGGCAGCTCAGGCAACATGTGGTTGGATGAACCATGTGTGCACCCCTCATCATGCCACAGATTTGTACAAGGAGTTGCAGAGCTGCCGACAAGGCAGGATTAGAGGGAATTGGGAAGGGAAGAGGAAAATCAGGAAAAAAATCACACAAAAAAAGCAAGATAGTGAAGGCACTGAATGTGGAAGCATAGTTCGCAAAAGTTTAAAGTTAAGGGAAGAGTGGTTACACTACCTGGACTGGGCATAGAAAAGGAAAGTTGTCAACGACTGCAACCAGATTTCTGAGATGGCAAGTTGTGAAAAACTCTTAAAGAAAAACGTGCAAAAGACCTGCAGCAAGACTCGGTGGCAACAGGCGCTGCGGTTTCAATAAGCACACTAAGGCGCATACTAAATGCAGAAGGTTTCCATGCCAGAACTTCAAGACGTACACCACTACTGACCAAAAAGCACAAGAAATGTCTGCTCCAATATGCTCAAATCATATCAAGAAGCCACCAAGGTTTTGGTATTCTGTTCTGTGGAGCAATAAAACAAAACTGATACTTTTCGGCACGATGGATCAGCGGTATGTCTGAAGGAAGAAGAATGACGCATACGCTAAAAAGAACACTCTGCCCACAGTCAAGTATGGTGGTGGCTCAGTGAGACTCTGGGGCTGCTTTGCATCCTCCGGCGCAGGACACTTGCAGCATGTGGAAGGCAAGATGGATTCATTGAAGTATCAGGAAATCTTAGGAGAAAACATCATGCTGTCTGTAAGGAAGCTGAAGCTTGAGCGTCATTGGACATTCCAAAAGTATAATGATCCAAAGCAAATCTCAAATTCCATTTTAGTTTAGTTTTTTTAGTTTAACCATTATTTTACCAGGCAAGTTGACTGAGAACACTTTCTCATTTGCAGCAACGGCCTGGGGGAAGGGAGGGGGAGGAGGGGGAGAGGGGAATGAATGAGCCAATTGAGAGATAGGGATGATTAGGTTGCCATGATGGTATGAGGGCCAGATTGGAAATTTGTCCAGGACACCGGGGTTAACACCCCTACTCTTACAAATAGTGCCATGGGATCTTAAGTGACCACAGAGTCAGAACACCCGTTTTAACGTCTCATCTGAAAGACGGCACCCTACGCAGGGCAGATGTCCCCATCACTGCCCTGGGGCATTGGGAATGATCTTTATGCAAAGGGAAGAGTGCCCCCTACTGGCCCTCCAACACCACTTCCAGCAGCACTGGTCTCCCATCCAGGGACTAACCAAGCCCGACTCTACTTAGCTTTATGAGCAAACCAGCAGTGCAATTCAGGGCTCTATGCTGCTGGCAAAGCAAAATTTCCATGAAAGCTTGGTTGCAGAATAAGTCCTACAGGATTCTACAGTGGCCATCACAGTCACCTGACTTGAACCCCATAGAAAATCTCTAGTGGGATTTGAAGAAGGCGGGTGCAGCCTGCAAATCCAAGAATTTTACTGAACTGGAGGACATTGCTCATGAGGAATGGACTAGAATTCCTCATGAACGCTGCCAGAGGCTGTAGTCTATCTATGCATTTCCTTTGCAGCAGGTCATAACAGCAAAAAAGTGCTCTACTAAGTACTAAAGATGTGCTTGATATGAAGGAGTTGGTTAATCTTGAGATTGGAGAAGTCATTATCAGTTGCATTTGCAGTTGAATTGTGGAAACCACTTGATGCATTCCTTGTGTTGAGCTATTTCAATTGCTTTTGTTTGATTTGTTCATTGCAAACGGCTGAACCCGATTTGCAATGGGGTTTGTATAATTTGTATTGCAACTGTATATATTTGTTTTTAATGCACTATTAGGAAAGCCTTAAAATAAGTAATCCACTGGTCTAGAGAGAAAAATAAATTGATACATTTTCCAGAAAGGTAGCCTAGTAATATGTTGGATGAGTGTGCTGGGGCAACAGGCCCCTCTATGCTAGGGGGTAATGGCTGTGTTTCTACCTGTGTTTTTGACCATGACAAGCCTGGTTAGTTGTAGCTTATGCTAAATTATGCACAGTAATACATTTTTTAAACGCATTTATTATAGCATGTTGCGTAGCCTAAATATGTGTAATAAGGCTACAGAATTGCTTACATATTTCACCATGGCAAGAAACACATTCCTGTTCAAATGATTTTTGCAAACAATCTTTTTTTGCTTACTTTAACATTATGTCGACTTACCAGTATATGACTATATTTTCGTTTACCATGTAAATTTGTGTAGTCCAGTGCATATGTTCAGATAGTCGAAAGTTCTTTGACAAGTATCAAACCCCTGGCCACCATAAAGTTCCAGTTTCGTTTATTTGACACATGTACAGAAGACGCAGATTAAATTGTACAGTGAAAATATTGTGCCATGGCTCAGCAATGCAGTCGTGATAGTAAATAGCAATTCATAATAAACATTTTAACACTAAAACATAAGGTCTAGATGTAAACCATAACCTATGTAACCATAGCCTCTGTGCATGTGCAGTTATACAACAGTTACCAATAGCCTATCCTGCCTGCACCACTTGGAGCCCATGAGTGAGCAACTTTTACACATTGAAACTGCTCTTAAGAATTAACATTGCAAAACTACATAGGTTTTGTAGTTTTCAGAGATTTTCCAGTATACAACTAGCTAGGCCGAGTGTTTAAGCGCTGTCTAATATGAGTTTGTTCCGCACTTTGTCTATCTTGGTAATCTGTTATGCTATTTAGAAGGTGATAACACACCAATAGCAGAAAATATTGGGGCTCATATTAAGAAATAGATATATTATATTTCTGATATTTGGAAAGCATTTATTTTCATTTAAAAAGTATATCCTTCATTCTCGCTTTCAAAGTAATATCTGAATCTTATGTCCTATGTACACGTCATGTAGGGGTAAGACATTTGTTAGTCCCGACCAAAATATATTTTGCAGCATGTTTCATTAAAACGGAAAATGTATTATCTGTCATGTTTAAAAGTGTACCCGTTTGATCAATAACAAAGGCTAGAGTACACAAGTTATACAAGTGTAATGGGCTACGTAAGCGGAAAATTCAGACCAGCGCATATGCACGCTTCATCTGTTCACCAAGTGCTCATTATGTTGTTAACCTCCATGGCTTCAAGGATGGCGTTTAAGATAATGGTGGAATTTCCCTAATTATTGTAAAATGTTCCTCAGCAAATACCTGAGAAACTCTGGATGATACACTGAACAAAATTAATCTCTAAACTGGGGAGAACACCAACATCACGTTTAGGGTCTCATTGACACGTCTTGTCTACATCTGTGCCACCACGCCCTCTCTGGAAAGACGAGCGGTTTCTTTTTCCCCCAAGGCAGGTTGGCGGTCTCTCACTATAGAGTAAGTGGGCTAACATTTTTCAGCCATAAGGAGGATCATTAATTTAGCCTAATCGGTTTTATACTTATGTATTAGGATTCTTATCTCTATGTCCACAAATGCAAAGAATTGAAACACATAGTATCAAAATATGCAACTGCTCGTTATAGTCACGAAAGTTAATCAAATCCTTTATGACACTGTCACATACTAAGTCCTTTTTTCTTGACTATACCACGAAACAAGTCATGGCGGCCAGGGAGAACGGTTAAGATTAAGCAACAACGGTTAAGGTAGGCTCAATGTACAAAACTAAAAACAATTACATTGACATTATTTTTGAAAATACCTCCTTTCTGATTAACACCAAATCCAAGTCACATACCTTATATTGTCCCATCTAGAAATACAATTTTAACATTTCATTTCATTCATTAAGTACATTATTTTGATTTGCATTTTTCACATTGCTTTTGATATGATTCTATTCTTACATTTTACCACCTGACAATCCCTTATCAGTATTGGTAAATCTATAGGTCGTCAGTTTGTCTAGACAGAGTTGAGAAATATAATGACAATGTATAGGCTATCTATGAAGTTGCTAAATATAAAGTGCGACATTGTAATGTACTACTATGATTGCCTATTAGGATTTTTCTCCCATGAAATTAAATAAACAACCTGACATTGACAAAATCGGAGATTGTCTGTAATTAACGAATGCATTACAATACACTAAACATGCGTCTAAAATAAATATGCTGGGTCTTATGGAGGTTTTAGTGAAATTCCATTGTCAAACAATATTTCATGATATTTGCATAGCACATAGATTATACATTATTTAATGTGGTCGTAGTGGGAATCGAACACACAACTCGAATGTTGCAAGTGCTATTACACACAGAATCAGCACTGTAAAACACGATCCTTTGGAAAATAACGAAATAAAATTACACACAATATAATTCAGTATGCATAACGGATTTGTTTGTTAATTTTAGTAAAATGAAAATACAAATCATTGAAATGGAATGCATACACTTTTTTTAAGTATATGTTGCTTGATTTTTAATTATTTTTTTTAGTGACCACAAGCCTACAATGCATGCTTTACCATGATTAAAATACAGGTGGACGATGATTTCCATCCCCATTAGCATACCATCCTCTTTCAGGCTTGAATTCACCACCCCAAAATGTTTTTACCGATCAATGAGGACAGAGAGTATGCTTTCATGTAATCTACAGTATACCTAGAGTATGATTAAACAATCATAAATGATTATGAAAGGTGTGATTGCTGACAAAACATTTGATTTAAAATTTAATTTAAAAAAATTAGCATAATATGCACACATTCAATGTTTAACATCTTGCTTTTCTATTGGATTAGAATAAAATATGAATATGTCAACTTGTTGTGTTTGGTGAATAAACCAATGTACTACATTATAGTTTTTTTATAAATTCATATTTCGAATAAATTGTTGTGTTGTTAAGATGTATGCAAACAAAACGAATGTGAGTATGTAGGCCTAAGGTTTTGAATGCATTTCTTGGTTACGGTTGTAGAATTCACCATAGCTAACTACAAAAGCGATAAAACTACTGCAGTAAACAGCCATTCTCTGCATCAATTCGAAAAATGTTAATTTAGAGTTGTGTGTGTTAGATCTTCACAGCCAATTAAAATGCAGGCTCTCTTTCCACATCTGCCTCCTTTGCAAAGAATGGCACAGAAAAGAAGGTAGCCCATGAATGGTCGTTCATTGAGATCACAGATGGAGTATGGGTTTTTGGTAGAAATTTGAGAAACACTATTGTCCCCAATCAAAACTCAATGTGTTCGCCTACAATGGTCTGGGCTTTGAGCTCTATAGATTCAATTGGCCTTGTTTTTTAAACTTCAAGTGTTTAATACAAAGACTGGCCTCCTAAATGTCACAACCGCGCCGTTTCCAAGTGTGGCTCTTCTCAAGAGGGTGTTCAAAAAGAAAAAGAACACAATTATGAAGCAATAATTACTCAGCTTCACTTTACACGCCACGACTCCCATTTAAATTCCTTCAGCTCTTTTTAATGCCTTAGACCTATGCCGGATAATCCGAACACGCAAGTTCGTTTTTTAAATTCCCAGTTAAATAGGCCTATAGTAGGTATATATAAATGAATTCCAGAATCGTTAAATAGGCTAATGTGTATCTCGTTGCAATTAGACATTAGTCTAAATCGCTTATAGCCTACTATGTTTAGTCGTTTATAATATCACTACAATAACCAAACGAGCGTCAATTTAAGATTCCAGAAAACACCTTCATCCATAGTCATGACGGTAAATCGTCGCCTTTCATAATTACTTGTTTTACGTTTTTGTTATTAGGCCTATTTCAAACGAGATGAATATCAAGTGATTAAGCTAAATTTTTGTCAGTATTTGAGCTCTTCACTTAAAGTCTAGTTCATCAAGATGTGTATTTACCAGACCGTGTCACGAAACATTTGATTAGCCTAAATTACGTGACTATTCCAAGAAAAAAGTGATATTGGGTTGGACTTTAAACGTATTTTATATAGGCTACACTGGTGGCCAAACATTTGGAATAATTCAGGAATTTACGTGTTTTGGTATAAATGTAGCCTATACTTTCATTCACAGGGTGGCATGACATTGATAAGACATCCCCGTCAATACATGATTAATTACAGATGAGCAAAAATAGCTTAATCACTGAAATAATGGCTGCTGAATGTGGCGTGGCCGTTGCAATTTAACAATTTCACTGGCGCCAAAAGTTTGGAATCACCCAGAACTGTTAATATTTTTAAAGAAATGGATACCTTCATTCACCAAGATGACATTAAATAAATTCAATTACATATTACCAATGTTGCAAATGTCTATCAATATTGGAAATTATTGATTTATAATTAAAGTACATACAACGGCAAACATCAAAATGATGAAGTTATTTAGCTAATCTTTAAATAATCATGTTTTGATACTTTCTTTTCAATGTAATGCCACCTTGTTGAATGAAGGAATCAATTTGTATCAAAACACATGAAGATTCCTGGATTAGCCTAATCAAAATTGTTGTCCCCCAGTGTACATATCCAAAAACAGTTTAAATTTCACGTTAGAGAAAAATACTTTTTTACAGCCAATCACATTGTTGCTTCAACACATGTAACAATATTTTTGATTGGTCTGAGGTTTTTAAAGATTTTACATGAAGCTTGTCAGAGAAATTGTAAGGTACGTGTGCCTGACATAAATTTCATTCATCACTAATAAGGTTCCTAAAGCAACTATAAGTAATCTTATTTTAAAGCAATTATACTTTTTCACATAAAAATATATATAAATAAAAGAGACCCATGCTAATTTATAATAACATCAGTAGCTTTTTTGATGATAGTATAAGCCATTAACCAAAACGTGGCCCATTTTAGCTGACATCACCCTATATATCAGCATTTTCATACACGTTTATACTTTAGGTAAAAGCCGAATGTACATTAATTATAGCTAGGCTTACTTATTGTCATTAGGGGCGGGATATTACTCTAATGAACAGTAATGATACATCTCTGATGCTTTTAGGGAGGTATACAAAACACATGTAGGCTATTAATTTGAAAAAAGAAAAAAGTATATAGCCTATTCTTCTGGACGCTTTTGACCCCTCCTCCACCTCCTCTACTCAGTGTCAAAAACGCATGCCCTCTCTGTCTGTCTGTCTCAGTCAGGCGCTCTCTCTTGCTCACGCAAACACCCTCTTTTTGAACAAGAACCCCGGAGAGAAATGATCCCCCTTTTGTGCCCAACAGTTTAAGCTGCATAGATTCAGTTTCTTTGGCGTTCATCGAGTGCCAATGTCTCTGAGAAAGTAAACTTCGCGTGACCCTCCAGGTTAGTTTAGTCTGGGATCTTACCATCGCTGGGTGAGTGTGGATTTAAAAAGCGGGATTCTATGGGATCACAACTTACTTCAAAGGGGAGATCACTTGCGTCAGAAATTCTGTTCTCTCACCAGGGGGGCAACATTCTTGACCCTGGAAGACTGGTTAAACATTATTGAACGCTTCCCTTTTGTTAGGAAAGAATAAAGTCACCACCTGATGTTGCCACCAGTGAATCGGTGTCACAGGAAGCCAGAGAATAAGTCGATTGTCACAGAGCCACATTCTCAAATTAGTCCTTGATTGACAGCCACCGACTTTAGGGACTGATTGAGACATTCGAAGGTTTACCAACACGTCAAGAAAAACGGTGTCCTGCGATTTCAATCTAACAGACTTGTTAAGATTCATTATGTTTTAAGCCATAATGAAATTATTTGCATTTTACAAAATCCACTAACCTACAACTGCAGTGCAACATCCATACGAATACTTACGTTGTTCATATTATGATAACCGTGTCTAAAAGACATAACCATTTTCATCATAAAACATAGGCTAATAATGTACACTACGAAACATACCATATATATACTACTTGTATTTTAAGTAATCGGAAATCGGACAAAACAGCATAATCTTTTCCACGTAAGAAATTATGTTTTAGAGTTTGAATTAACAAATTTATGAGGGCAATAACATTTAAAAATGTTTAGATAAACATTATTTTTTTTACTGAGTTACATTTTATAGGGTAGTCTGTGTACAGTTGAGACACCTTAAATAACTTGCTTATAGCTACAGCAAGCACAAGCTGTGATTTTTGCTGTGCACATTTGTATTAGTGTCCTCTTTGATCGTGGGAAACTTGAACAATGTACGCATCTCCGATCTAAAGATATCGGCAAAAGTTGTTTTTCTAAGGTACGACGTTCACTTGACCATGCACACTCCACAATTAATAGTTTATTTTCTTATGTGACTGTTAAACATAACTTGTATTATCTTAAACGTTATTCTGTGGCCTAAAAACTGGCATATTTCATGGTATTTTGTCATGCAAGGTCATTGCAAAATGTAGAGAAATGTGCAAGGTGGCCAGCGGGGTACAGATGAGACACTGTATAAACCGTCCCAGCAGTAGAGTTCTATTACGTCACACGCTGCTTAGTTGAAAAAGTGTTATGACAACAGTTTAAACGTTGCAATTAGTCAGCATAGGATGCAATTAGATATTTTTGATATATTTAAACTGTGTATTTTCTTTATTTGTCTTTATTTATTATATTTGCAATGAAAGGATAGTTACATTTACATCATTAAAAATGGGTGTCTCAACTGTACCATGGTGCAAAGTTGAGACAAAAAGCACCAAGCTTGTGGAAAATATAAACCAATTGTGGAAAATATAAACTACTTATGGATATTATTGATTGTTAATATTTTAGTCTACAAGCATGGCCGTAACTACCATTGAGGACACCGAGGTCATGACCTCGGTATTTTTTTATAGAAGTGTCGAAAATATATAGCCGACGAAACAATTATCCTTGCATCAACGGACCGTCACGTGACACGTACTTGCAGATACTGCTGTCATGTCGAAACGAAAGTAGTCGGCTGTAGCGGTGTGTTACCTTAACCAATTAAACAA
>JACXGM010021225.1:0-17366 GCA_016801145.1 Umbra pygmaea
TGTGTGTGTGTGTGTGTGTGTGTGTGTGTGTGTGTGTGTGTGTGTGTGTGTGTGTGTGTGTGTGTGTGTGTGTGTGTGTGTGTGTGTGTGTGTATTGGCCTGTGTCAGCATGCCTGTGTAAATCTCAATTCAAATTAAAGCACAGTGCCAAAAGCCACAGAGCAAAAATCTAAATAGCCCAGATAGAAGAATCGCTCCCCCCGCATAATCCTACTTAATATTCATCACATACCCACACCAGAGACTCTTCATCCTCACAACCTCTTATCCATCCTCATCCATCCTCCCCATTCTTACACATTCTCATTCCTCTTCACTCATCCACAAAAATCTATACCCATCCTCATCATCCATACCCACCTTCATCCATTTATACCCATCCTCATCATCAATACCCACCTTAATCCATTTATACCTATCCTCATCATCCATACCATCTTCATCCATCCATCCATACCCTTCCTCATCATCCATACCCTTCCTCATCATCCATACCCATCCTCATCATCCATACCCACCTTCATCCATCCATACCCATCATCATCATCATCCATAGACATCTTCATCCATTTATACCCACCTTCATCCATTCATACCCATCCTCATCATCCCTACTCATCCTCATCATCCATACCCTTCCTCATCATCATCCATGCCCATCCTCATCATCCATACCCACCTTCATCCATCCATACCCATCTTCATCATCCAAACACATATTCATCCATTTATACCCACCTTCATCCATTCATACCCATCCTCATCATCCATACTCATCCTCATCATCCATACCCATCCTCATCATCCATACCCACCTTCATCCATCCATACCCATCATCATCATCCATACACATCTTCATCCATTTATACCCACCTTCATCCATTCATACCCATCCTCATCATCCATACTCATCCTCATCATCCATACCCTTCCTCATCATCCATGCCCATCCTCATCATCCATACCCACCTTCATCCATCCATACCCTTCCTCATCCATTCCCATCTTCATCCATCCATACCCACCTTCATCCATTCATACCCATCCTCATCCATCCATACCTATCCTCATCATCCATACCCATCCTCATCCAGCTCTACCCATCTTCATCCATCCATACTCATCATCATACATTAATACACATCTTCCTCCATCCATACCCGTACCAATCCTCATCCATACCAATATAAACATTCCTCATCTATTCAATCATCCTTATGGTCCTCATCTATCCAACAAGCCCCAGACAGACAACCATTTTAGCTGGAGTTCTTTTCTAGGGTGAAGTCACTGGCATGCTGAGGGTGCTAATAACCTGACTGATCCAGCCAGATCATAAACCGTGTCAGAGTCCATCAAGAGTCCAGGATCTTCCCTGTAAATCAAGTATGTGTCCCAAATGACTCCATGTAGAACTGCCATATGTTCTGTCCTAAACGGGGACCAGGGGGCAAATTTGGGATTCAGTAATAAAGCAATGGAGTAATAAAGCTGCACATCTCAAACCACTAATTACATTAATCTGACTTCAATCCTATACCCTGTATCACACAAGTGGGTATGTACAGTGCATCCGGAAAGTATTCACAGCGCTTTACTTTTTCCACATTTGTTTATGTTATGCCCTTATTCCAAAATGGAATAAATTCATTACTTCCCTCAATATTCTACAAACAATACCCCATAATGATAATGTGAAATAAGTGTGTTTGAAATCTTAGTAAATTAATTTAAAAAATCAAAAATCCATGTACAAAAGTATTCACAGCCTCTGCTCAATACTTTGTTGAAGCACCTTTGGCAGCAATTACAGCCTCAAGTAGTTTTGAGTATGATGCTACAAGCTTGGCACACCTATTTTTGGGCAGTTTCTCCCATTCTTCTTTACAGGACCTCTCAAGCTCCGTCAGGTTGGATGGGGAGTGTCGGTGCACAGCCATTTTCAGAAGTCTCCAGAGATGTTCAAACGGTTTCAAGTCTGGTCTCTGGCTGGGCCACAAGGACATTCACAGAATTGTCCTGTAGGCACTTCTTTGTTATCTTGACTGTGGGCTTAGGGTCATTGTCCTGTTGAAAGAGGTTCAGAGTGCTCTCGAGCAGGTTTTCAGCAATGATGTACATTTCTGCATTCATCTTTCCCTCGATTCTGACTAGTCTCCCAGTTCCTGCCGCTGAAAAACATGCCCACAGCTTGATGCTGCTACCACCATGCTTCAGTGTAATGATGGTTTGGCCAGGTGATAAGTGGTGCCTGTTTTCCTCCAGATATGGTGCTTGCTATTCAGGTTATAGAGTTCCATTTTTGTTTAATCAGACAAGAGTATTTTGTTACTCATGGTCTAAGAGTCCTTCAGGTGTCTTTTGGCAAACTCCAGGTGGGCTGTGTTGTGCCTTTTACTGAGGAGTGGCTTCTGTCTGGCCACTCTACCATACACACCTAATTGGTGGAGTGCTGCAAAGATGGTTGTTCTTCTGGACGGTTCTCTTCTCTCCACAGATAAATGCTATAGCTCTGTCAGAGTGACCATTGGGTTCCTGGTCACCTCCCTGACTAAGGCCCTTCTCCCACGTTCGCTCATTTTGGCCGGGCGGCCAGCTCTAGGATGAGTTCTGGTGGTTCCAAACTTCTTCCATTTAGGGATGACGGAGGCCACTGTGCTCATTGGGACCTTCAATGCTGCTGATATTTTTCTTCCCCAGATCTGTGCCTCAATAAAATCCTGTCTCTGAGGTCTACCGACAATTCCTTGGACTTCATGGCTTGGTTTGTGCTCTGACATGCACTGTTAATGTGGAACCTTATATAGACAGGTGTGTGCCTTTCCGAATCAGTCCAATAAACTGAATTTACAACAAGTGGACTCCAATCAGGTTGTGGAAACATCTCAAGGATGATCAGTGGAAACAGGATGCACCTGAGCTTAATTTTGAGTGTCATGGCAAAGGCTGTGAATACTTTTGTACATGTGCTTTTTTTGTTTTTTATTTTTAATAAATTAGCTTAGATTTCAAATACACTTCTTTCACATTGTCATTATGAGGTTTGTAGTGTTTTGAGGGAAATAATAATTTTAATCAATTTCAGAATAAGCGTGTAACATAACAAAATGTGGAAAAAGTGAAGCTCTGTGAATGCTTTCCAGATGCACTGTATGTGTATGTAGTAGACACATTTATATATAATTTTTATCCAGCAGCACAGCACCCTGTATTTCACTGCTCGTTTGCTTCTAAAGCTAAGCAGGGTCGCACCTGGTTAGTCCCTGGATTGGAGACTGATGCTGCTGGAACTGGTGTTGGAGGGCCTGTAGGGGGCACTATTTCCTCTGGTCTAAAATCATGCTCAATGCTCCAGGACAGTGATGGGGACACCGGCCCTGCATAGGGTGCCGTCTTTCAGGTGGGACGTTAAACGAGTGTCCTGGCTCTCTGTTGTCACTAAAGAGCACATGGCACTATTCATAAGAGTAGGGGTGTTTACCCAGGGACCCAGACTCATTTCCAATATGGCCTTAATACCATCATGCTAATCATCCCCAGCTTTCAATTGGCTCATTCATCCCCATCCTTTCCCCCACTACTGCCCAGGCTGTTCCTGTAAACTTTTCTGGTAAAATAAAGGTAAAGCCAATCAAAATGTAAGCCCAGGAAGAATGTATACTAAGAATGACACAGAATGATAAAGGGGTAAAGCCATATTTAAAAACACGGCAGAATGATGAAAGGGGAGAGCCATATTTTGTCACAGACAGTGCCAGGAGGACAGCTTTCTGTATTTTTTTGTTAGTGATAGAGAAAATAGAGCAAATACAAAGATGAAAAGAAAGTTGAAAGTGATCACTAGTGAAAACATGAGAACCACAAGATGATGGCTAAAAGATTGTGTGAAAGATAGCCTCATCTTCTCGCCTGGCTGTCGACGCATGAATTGTGATCAGTGAGATGGATGTGACTTCAGCTGCGTTCTAAATAGCAGCCTATTCTCTGTGGACCCAGGTGTAAACTAGTCAATAGTGAATAGGACACAATTTGGAATTCAATCTTCATTCTGCTTTCTTCTTTCGCCCCGTCCTCCAAAACACACATTGGGAAACATTTCAATATTAATCAGGCCGGACCACCGTCACACAAAGCAAAGTTGAATTAGTCTCCACCTGTGTAATTAAAGTATTTGATCAATTATTCACTTGATAATTAAAAACAAAAATACAACCAATAGACCACAGCACAGCTCACCTGCCCTCAACCCCCGGGTAGCCACAAAACCCTTGAGCCGTGTTTGTAAACCCACACATGTCCTGTCCCCGCGGGGTCTCAGACAGCAGCAGAAGTGTGGTTTCAGCTCCAGGATGCCAACAGCATAATATGTTTTGGGACTGGTCTAAATTTAGAACAGCACACCTCAAAAAAATGGACCATCTTCTGCCCAGCATCTTTTACTTACATCTCTCTTCGCTTGGACATGTCTCTGTTTGCCTGGCCTGTAACCCTCCCTATATGGATCATTCCATTCTCTAGCAGGACCTGCTGCCCTCATAAACTCCCCGAGAGTGAGCAAGAGAAGACACAAAAAATAGATAGACAGACAACCAGACCAACAGACGGCAAGACATGTACCAGACGTCCAGTAGCATTACACAGCATTAGAGGCAGACATACATTAAGACTTACAAGTGAGCAAAATAATTTAGAAGATCTCTGTTCAATGTCTATTCAACACAGAAAACATATTTTCAATATCCTTTGAGACAAAAATACAGAGAGAGTCCAGCCAAGCCAAAGATAAGATAGGTCATCTTTATCCAGCCTCGTCTTCTTTGTTTTATTACTAACTCAGACACCCAGCTCAATCTGATTAAGCAGTAGGAAGACAGACGTTGCACCGGGACGACCGATTGGACGTTGCACCGGGACAGTGGGATTTATGACCCTGTTCCCGTCACAGTGTTGTTCCTCACCGCCAAGGGCCCTTTTTGCTGCCATGCATGCAACGTAAAAGATTATCCAGAAACAGCCCTAAGCACTGGCTGTGGGGCCCAGGCTGGCACAGAGTCTGGGAAACTGAGCCAAGCCGGGCTCTTAGAAGACAGACTGCTCAGCTAAAGAGCTTCAGGGGAGGTTTATATCAAAGTGGAGTAGAGGAGAGCTGGTGAGGTAGGCGTTACAGTGAAACCTAGACATTGGAACGGAACGAGAGGAAAACCCAGTAAGTTATTTATAAAGTTCTCTCCTAAAGTATTTCTATTGTGTGTGTGTGTGTGTGTGTGTGTAAATGCGTGTGTGAATGCGTGCACCAGTAAGAGAGGGACAATGATAAGAGTTGCAATTGTGATGTTACATTCAGGACCATGGACAGCAGTACCAAAAGCATACCCAGTTGCAGTATTTGTGACAGATTCTTTTCAGAACCATGGACAGCACTCAACGCTTCTTTTCAACATGGTGCTGTTCAATGTTATCACACTTACAACATTTCAGTTCACAAAAATATTTTTCAAATTGCACTTATCAGTTAGTAATTGAAATGTCTGGTTGAGGCAAAGATTAAAAGAAATTGTTTATCACCAACATACAGTCTTTTCGTTAGCTCCTTATCCAATAGAGGGCTACCCTTGATAAATTGAAAGAACAAGAGTTTGACCTTGTTCCTATAGGTTTCAGTGCTACACCATGCTGCCGAATGCAGGCCTGACTACAAACCGACTGCTGCATGGCTTCAATGACCCACAAAGCCCCTTCCTCTTAATAAAGCTATAAATCATTGTGTTTGCTTCTTGGATCAAACTTTTCTCACTCAGGCAAAATATATAATAACCTTGGATTCAGGGCCTGATTACACTGCACTGATTTGGGGTTAGGTGCATGCCACTGCAAACTACAAACATATACAAGTGTTGGTTACATGGACCTGGGCTGCTCAGAGATTCATTATTATTATTATTATTATTTTACTTAACCAGGTAAGTTGACTAAGAACAATTTCTTATTTAGAGCAACGAGTGTTGCTACTGATTTGAAATATTACTAGTAAATTTAATGATAGAAATTTGATACACATTCACACCTTATTCTTTCTGGTACTCAAACATGAATTTCAATTAAACAACCATTAATCATTAACTTTTATCTAAACCTAACTCTTAACCCTAAATGTATCCTCCAACTCTAACGCTAGCCCAATTGTAATATCTCTATTAAACTCAGTCCCTGAGCATAAAATAACTGTCTTAAACCTGGGTACTGGCAAAAATGTGCCCACAAGTCCTTGCATTAATTCTGCTCTTTAAAGAATATGCATTACCATACACACACACACACGACCAACATACCTTTACGGCCTCAGCATGTGTGACTTTATCGAACATTGTGTTATTGACTTTCATAATCTGATCACCAATCCTTAGTCCTTCCTTCTCGGCCAGGGACCCAGGCTCCACCAGAGACACATAAATCCCGACCCCATGCTCTGATCCGCCGCGGATACTGAAACCCAAGCCCTCGTTGCTCTTATGGCGTTTTAGGGTCACTTGTCTGACCTCTCCTGGAGGCTCGTGCAGAAACCCTCTCCCGAGGAGTGGGACAAGAGAAGCTGTTCCCTCACTGCTGGTGCTGAAACTATCCGGAGAGCCACGTAGCGCAACCTGAGATCCAGGGGGAGTTGGCGAGAAATGCCCGGGACTCCCACTAGTAGCTTCACCCACCGCTTCTGTGCTCCCATTGCTGGCAAGTAAATCCGATTTCAAGTAAAGGCCCTCCGACGTGTACTGGTCAAACAAAAGCTGGTCGGAGCGGGGAATGACCAGCCGTAGCATGGGCAGAAGTTGCCGTTTGCTGGGAGCATTGAGGATGACTTTAAGGGTTTGAACTAGGTCGTACACATTACGTTTGGAGTGATACACGTTGAGGCAATGAATGAACTGCTCCCGCTCGAAGTCGTTAAGCAGCAGGTTTAGCGCATTGTGCAGCTTCTTGACGTTGGCTGACAGCGTGCGGGCACTCGAGGCCACTGAGTTGGCCGAGGAGTTGAGCGACATGCGCTCTAGATCCGTGTTCATCCTAGATATGTGACTTGGTCACGGAGCCACAATGGAGCGACTAAACATTGGTCTTCAGTGGCCAACAGAGCTCGGTTGTGATCCTTTAAAAGGGAGTGTGACATACCGATCCCTGCAGGGCGTCTACTTCACTAACAGTCATATTATATGATCATATATATATTAGATTACATATTTACCCGATTTGCAGTTCATGCGTCGTCAAGTTAATTGGAATGGATTAATTAACAGTAAAATTGAAACCTCACTGTTTCCAGTCAGAATACGTAACGATGAGCAGACAAGGTTCTATGTTATAAGCTCCAGTCTTGTTTTGTGCATAGAGGTTAGGTAGCCAGCGTGCTTCTCAGGTGTCCACAGATCGCACCCCATGAACTGGCTTAGCCCACTGACACAAGAAGAAAATGTGCTATAAATAAATATAAAGTGAAAAACTTAATAATATTTAAGCGCAATATTCTGACAAAAAATCCTACAATATTCTACATAGAAGTTGTTCCCAGTGCTTCCTTCATCGGCGACCGAAGTTCATATTGCGGAGTTTTCTTATCCCTCGTAAATGTATCCAGTCAGATGTTCAAAAGTGTTCCAAATAAAACATAGATAGATTAATTCTGCCATTTTCAAGTAAAATCCTAAATGGCAAAATCTTAAATAATTCAAAATAGTTGTTAGTTAATTTTCAGTCTTGGGTTCCAGCCTTGCGTTGACCTAATCTCCGCGAGCTTCACAAACAGATTGACGCTGCTGTAGTGTCTTGGGTTTGGGTCCCTCCTTCCCTTCGCTTGCCAGGAGGAAATGACGCAGCAAATACGTTGCTTAGTAACGAACAACACACACTCGTGGGGCAGAAAGAGAATTGAAAGAACTCTAACTGTGCTATACATGCGTGGGGGTATTATACTTTGAAAATGTTCAGCATTTGAAGCTCAGTAGTCATTGCAAATTGACGCAACAGTTAACTATGCACACTCAGATGGATGAATAATAATGACACATATAGAGTAGATCATTTTACTACTAATTAGTGAACACGAAACTAGTGCTGCTTTAACTGGCTTAACCACAGAAAACATAAAAGTTGTGATATTGAGAAGCTCAATGGCAAAAAACTACACATGCTTTGTCCCATTTGAAATACTACTAGCTGGTCACATCTAGCTGGCCTAATTATAGACTAAATGTCATCAGCTCTGGATTACCACACTTGTCATACAGCTTGCCAGTCAAAACACACAACAATAGGACAAGAGACTAGGGTCATTTTCAGGAAGCAAACAGAAATATAACAAATAATTAAAGGTAAGTATGACAAAGAACACATTATTTCTGTACAATTTTGGGCTAAACGACTTGGTGAGGCAAAACAATAGATTTCTCACCTTGTCTGCAGGAATATTAGAATCAGAAACCCTGTTTACTGGACCGATGTTCTTCCCCCTTGCCAAACATTTCAATGTTCAACAACATTGAGCCCTGCTGAGAGAATCCTAGTTGACCAGAATTCTTTTGATATGCATTGCAATTGACCTGCAGTTGTACCAGGCATACCGTCAATTGATATTACCATATTAATGAGACATTTCCTCTTTCACAAGGTGCCCTATGACAGCTGCTGATGACACAGCAGCATACGCATGTTAAAGAATGCTAATCTAAGAGAGGTTCAGGGGCTTTTGTGAGCTGCAGGTCAACTGTCTGTAAAGGGACCTATAACGAGGAATGGTTCTTCAGTGAGTTCAGCGCTGATTACGTCTCAGTAGGTGGTGACTGATTGATAGGAAAAAATGAAAGGTGTTAAGGGACGATAGGCAGAAGAAAGTGGAGTCAACACAACTATAAAACAGAGGAGTGACAAAGTAAGCTACATCCCTTAACAATAAACACAGGAAAGAGAGGCAATTAAACAGAGCTTTTTTTCTCACAGCTCAGGCCCAGCTAATGGCTGACTATCACCTTGATTTTCAGTTCCTGCTGCAGACAAATGCATCTCCTCATTACAACTGCAGAGACAGACAAACACTAATCCTTAGAGTTCATAGTGGCAGACAATTAAAGTAGAATTTAGGAAATGATGGCTGTAAGACTCCACCAACTGCACTGTGTGGTAAATAAATATGTGTGTGGTAAATGGGATAATATTCAGAACAAGGGACAGTGTGTTATGTGTGGTAAAATAAGATCATATTCAGCACCATGGACAGTGTTTTTACATGGTTCAACATTTTTTTCTGTGTATCAGTGTCAGTGGTTGTATATCACATAGAAAAAATGAAAATTAGGAGACCTCTGAATTATCCCTTGAACTCTTTGAAAATATTGTTATTGTTTTGTTTTGAGAAAGAGACGTATGTGCTTTATTTAATAGGTTAATTTGTGTATGACTTGGGTGCTATCCCAAACATCGGTTTTGTGCAAATGGGAACAGCTTATTCCCTAAATACACACAGCTGGATAGAATCAAGGAATATCACACAATCATGAAATTATTAAAAAAACATATAAATTACTGCTACTGCTATTTTCATTATACACTCATTAATATATTAAAAACATCTGTTGTTGTAGATTGCCAAGATGGTGTTACTTGTTGTTACCAAATGATATAAAAAAACTAAATATAGATGTATGATTTCCAGAACTGACTGTAATTATTTTCATAAGTAATTTCACTAGGCATTTTATGTTTAAATGTACAAATGTACGATATGTAGTTTTTGGCCGCCAGGGGGCTCTCAATCAAAACAATAGCAAAATATGTACTTCGATGACGTCGGGAAGTAGCGTGGGATCATGGGTTTTGTTATCGTTGTAAATGACACCCTTCCTAGCGTCTCCAGCAGAAAAAAATGTTCACTGACAAAGTAATGTATTGTTAAAAATATTATAACTTTATTCACGTTATGTTTGGCGGTTCCCTGGAACTTAGAGCAGCTAGCGCAGTCAAAGGTTATATGACGCCATTGACGGAAGACAAAATGAAACTCCCGTGTCTTCGAATTACGTATATTACAAATTTCTCTAGATTTGAAAGTTGGTGGAAACATTTAGGATAATGTACGTACACAACTAAGAAATACTGTATAATATAGATATAGTGATGTTTGCTTTTAATGCAAAGTCTGTATTTTGTTATTGTTTTGATTGATATTACATATTGTACCTTTAAAGCAATTGAATAAAGGTTCTGAGCTAAAACAAGCCTAAAGGATTAGCAAAACTACTTGTTGTATGCATTGTGGTAGTATTTACATAAGAATGGATGACTTTCATAAGACAGGCATTGTATTTGCATGTATCAATATGTTTGATCACACACACCGAAAATCAGTATTGTAGACAGTAATTATTCATTTAAGATAAGAACATCTTGTAATGGATTAGTATCAAGTCTCAATGAAGTGCATTGAAATACCCTCAAGGCTGTTGGGAATCAGGAGGCCTCAAGGCCTCAGTAGAACTGGTGGAATAAACAGGCATCAAGGACTCATTGTTTTTAGGGAGTTCTGGATTCTGTGCCACCAATTAAATCATGAGATGTTTCTGATCAGTACATCCGAGAGCACATCTACACACATTAACATAAATTAACATAATGGGATGACCAATTATGTCATGGGATGAAACAGTGAAAAAGAATGGTGGAGAAAGTCACAAGGTTGATCAGACCCGCCCCAGTGATTAACATATAGGCTGGTCCAGGTGATAAGGTTTGGTATAAAAAGGGCTGTACAGTATTAACAGGCCAGTTGTTTCTGCAGAATAACTCGGCTTTATGATGTTACAATAAAGTCTATTTTGAACTGGAAAAAATGCTGCTGTCTTGTTCTTTGTTCTGAGCAAAGAGAAGAGGAGAAGATTCTCTCCACCACAGCATTAATTTATTTTGGTGTAGTGTACAACAGTTTGAAGTTACTTGGCTTTGCATGTACAGTCATGGTTAAAAGTTCTGAGAATGTTACAAGTATTGGTATCCACAAAGTTTGCTGCTTCAATGTTTTTAGATCTTTTTGTCAGTAATTACTAGGTATGCTGAAGTATAATTACAAGCATTCCATACGTGTCAAAGGCTTTAATTGACGATTACATTAGGGTTTATTAACTCTAAAATAAATACTCTGACTGTGGTGCAAGCACTCTAAAATGCCATGTTCCCGGTCAGTTTTTTTAACTTCAGTTGCAAATATAAGTAATAAAAATCAAATCATTTTTATGTATTTAACTATAATGGCAAATAACTATTTATAATACATCTCACCACATGCTATTTTTTAAATAAAAAATATATTTTAATATTAAAAATCTTGAAATATGCTCTGTCCCCGAGTTCACAGTCCCCCTGCGTTACTCTGATGAAAATCCTTCTGGACACGCCCCCTGATTGTTCATTTAGTCACCTGACACTCAGGAAGTAGGATACATTTTTGGAGGGAAAGCAACGTCAAGGAGCAGAGTAAATATCTCTCTTTAATCAACACTTTTTTCAATGATTTTGAGTGGCTTACTAATGTGGTAAAGCATAACATGTCCTCAATGTTAATCTGATTTATATTGGAAACTAATATTTTTTTAAGATTTTGAAGATAGCTAATTAAAATGCAAAAAAATCTTCTTGTGTAGTCAACATGTGCTAGCCTGTTGTTCACTGTTCATGAGTACAAATGGCCGACTTTATCATAATTTGTCCCCCCGCGTTGCTGTCCTCCCGCATTACTCCTGGCTGTGCATAAAATAGGGTGATTTATTAGAGGGTTAGGTTGTTCATCAGTGTCTGGCATGTATTTTTATGTTTTTTATCATTAATTATATTATTAATAACAAAAAATTAATTTAAACATTCATTAATAGAGATGAAAATGTCCAGTAACACGGGGGGACGTGATGTGTGTAAACACATGTGCAACAAATCTGATTAAAATTCTGGTGTCATAACATCCTGAGCTGGCCCAATATATTGTTCTCATAGTTGAACATGTTGTCTTCTCCAGACAAGTTATTTTTACAATCGGAAAGGGGATTCATCAGAGAAAATGACTTTACCCCAGTTCTCAGCATTCTAATCCCTGTACCTTTAGCAGAATATCAGTCTGTCCCTGATGTTTTTCCTGGAGAGAAGTGGCTTCTTTGCTGCCCTTTTTGACACCAGGCCTCCATTCAAAATCTTTACCCTACTGTGCAGGCAGATGCACTCACACCTGACTGCTGCCATTCCTCAGCAAGCTTTGCACCGGTGGTGCCGCGATCACGCTTCTGAATCAATTTTAGGAGACAGTCCTGGCACTTGGTGGACTTTCTTGGGAACCCTGACGCCTTCGTCACAACAATTGAACCTCTCACCTTGAAGTTCTTGATGATCTGATAAATGGCTGAGTTAGGTGAAAGTTTACTAGCAGCAATATCCTTGCATTTCTTGTGCAAAGCAATGTTGACGGCACGTGTTTCCTTGCAGTCAACCATGGTTGACAGAGGAAGAAAAATAATTTCAAGCACCACCCTCCTTTTAAAGCTTCCAGTCTGTTATTCTAACTCAATCAGCATGACAGAGTGATCTCCAGCCTTGTCCTCGTCAACTCTCACCTGTGTTGACGAGACAATCACTGACATAATGGCAGCTGGTCCTTTTGTGGCAGGGCTGAATTGTAGTGGAAATGTTTTTTTGGGGACTAAGTAAATTTTCATGGCAAAGAGGGACGTTGCAATTCATTGCAATTCATCTGATCACTCTTCATGACATTCTGGAGTATATGCAAATTGCCATCATCAACACTGAGGCAGCAGACTTTGTATAAATGAGTATTTGTGACATTCCCAAAACCTGTGACCACGACGATGATATAGCAATATAATGTATATGGCATAAAATACAGTAGATATGAATCTCCCAATCGAAATAATTTATATTGATTTAATGCCAAACCTTTGCCAGGTAATGCTAGCTACTACTGTACAACTACAGTACTGTATATTTGGCTATTATACAAACCAAGCAGTGCCGGCCAGCTGCAGAGACCCTTGCAGGACCTCTGGACATATCCAAGAGCAGGATTCAAACTATGGTCTCGCAATGATGCAGCTAACTGTGAGGCAGAGACTTTACCTAAATAAAATAAACTTGAGATTAAACTGATTCAGCCTCATAATATAGGGAGAGATACAACCAGGGGCGCCGTAAAGGGGGGAAAAGTTAGGACAATTCCAAGGGCCCATGACTGACAGGGGCCCCAAAAAAATAGGTAAAGACTACAACAGATTCGCAGAGGGGGCCCTCTTAGATTTTTTGTCATGGGGCCCAAAATTCCTGGCAGCGCCTCTGGGTACAACCTACTCAGACAATCTATAATTGCTATCCTAAAGTTCTACTCTATTACTTTGATTGTTTCAATGAGACAGGAGGAGCAACAGCATTTAGACAACTGTTGAACCAAGAGTTTTTGAAGTGCCAATTCATAACTATGTATGCTAAACACATACATACATGGTGTCTATTGAACATTTATACTATTATCCAGTTATCAACCACAGTGGGATAGTGTAACTCTACAGCGTCCGCTAAACAAAGTAAAACATTTTCAAGCTGATTAGCTCAGTGTACGGTGGCTTCCCTGTAGTGTTCATTCAATCTTGTTAATGTTGAACATTCTCACGCTTTTTAGTATAAGAAGGGGAACTGAAACAGAGGATGTTAAATAAGTGAAGATGTCCCGAGGGGATTAGATCTGTGTAGAAGAATACAATAACATAACATGGCATCTCCAATGCATCATTTACAGTAATGAATAATTCTTTCTAAAGAAACAGTAACGTTCTAATAAAACACATTAGGAAACTGCATTCATCACCTTAGAGAAATAGTAAAACAAAAATAAGTGCTGGGTTCACTCTGAGTCACAGTTTAATGTACTCATTGTATAGTGAAAATTAAAGTTTTGTCAAATGTCTCTGAAGTTCTGACTTATTTCACCACAAATTCATGTAGATGTATACACTGGGGGTCAAATGATTCCTTAATTTGCCTAATTGGCATGACATTGAAAATAAATTATAATCAAAACAAGTTGGTGAATGATTACCTTGGTGAATGAAGGAATCAATTTCTATCAAAACACAATTCCTGGATTACTCCAAACATTTGGCCCCCGGTGTATGTACAGTACATATGTGATAAAGCTCAGCAGACTATGCTGTTTTTGTGATAGTTAGCAGCGTATTGAGTTACTGCAGGTTCACTGGATAGACTGCCCGTCAATCCGTTTGGCACACTGTAGGTGTTTCCTAATGAAATGTCTGTTGTAGCTCTCCCATAAAACAGATAAATCTCCCGATTGCCTGGGTTAACTGTGGAGATGGTCGATCTGTCACCAATACTAGCCAGTAGATGCTAATTATTTGTGCTGAACTCTAGGGAAGAAAATGGGCCAGGGAAAAGGGATTATCAGATCTTGACAAAAAATACTTTTGTTTTTGTTTGCACTATGATCCTCAATATGATCCTGGCTGTTGGGCTGTCGGGTATCAATTCCAGACAGAGGAACCAAATTCTATTTGTCTCTTCCTTCCACCTCTCTGTTCATTACCATTTGTGGAGGCCCAGTAATGCACCTGACATTTCCCTAAAAGATAACCATATCTGGCATTTGGTGCTGGAGCCAAGGTGTCTGCATAGATGGATTTAACTCACACTGTCACGTGTCCCAGTCCTAGAGCTCCCCCTGCTGGCGTGTTGGGGCTCCAACACTCAACATCACCGGCATTTTGACACCACTGCACCTTTTCGCCCCAGTTATTACCTGTGTGCACCTGTTTTGTGTTTGTCATTAGTGTCAGTATATAGCATGTGTCAGGTTAGTTAGTCCTTGTTCATGTTAAGGTGTCTTGTCGATCAGTGTATTAAATTTAAACAAGTGTAGTTGCTAGAATTAAGTATAGCATTGTAGCAAGCTTTCCTGCATGTGACTCCTGCATGCTCTCACATATAATGCACACTGATGTCAGCAGCCCGTTCTGCCTGTTCTTTTGCTAATCTATATAACTACTCACTATACAGCAACATGTGACAAACATCACATTTCAAGTAGAATGACTGAAAGGTTCTCCACATTTCCAACACTGTTTCACAGCTTTACATGGACACAAAAAAAGCCTGGATATGCTTGCAGAGTAAATTTATTCTGTGATTGGACTCATAGATCTTTCCCAGCCTTCGACAGAGGCTCAAAGATAGCTTAGAAAAACACCCCAACTCCCCTCCAGGTGACAATTAGAAACTTTCAGAAGTCTGCTAGAGTACCACCAAGACCCACCGGGGGCTCCCCTGGGCATACCCATAATTCTTGGCTTTGAGATATAATATTCCCTGTGAATAATAACAAAACTAGGAATATAAAAACCTCTAGCGAGAGAGAGAAGGTAATGCCAGTAAATTTGTACGGTATGTATCACTACGGCAAAACCCAGCCCCATCAGAAACAGATGAGTTCTTAGGTGCAGCCCTAGTGGTTCTCCAGTTAGAGTGTCTGACCTGGGCGATGGATACTGTAGGTGCTAAAGGCCATAATTGACCCTAAATTAACCCCACAGCTGGAGGCTGGAGAAAATGCAGTGAACTTCTGCTCTAATGCAATCAAAATACTGTAAACACTTGACATCTTTTATAAATGTTTGATATCTGCTCAATTTCTTCAAAACCTTTTACAGACTAAAAGTATAACATTGGGTAACACTTTATTTGGATAGTCTATCTGTAGATGCTTTACAGACTATTAAAAATGATCTAAAGACTATCAATAATGGTCTACAGGCTATCAATAATGATTCAATTAACCATCTACAGTACTAAACCTAACCCTAACCTAAACCCCATGCTATCTCTAAACTTAACCTTTTCCCTTACTCTTAAAGTGATGGTTCGGAGTAATAAACCTAAGGTCCTTCGCACCATCACCTCGAGCCAAACAACCCCTCATAAGCTTTTTCCCTTGTTATAACATTGGTTGAGTTAGCGCTATCAGCTGAATGGCTTAGTGCATGCGCTAATGGAACCAAGGGTGTATCTCGTAAATAGCCCTACTAATAATGCCCAGAATGGTACCCAACTTCTACAGTAATACAAATAGGTTCTGTAATTATAAAACAAGGCATTGAAAAGTTTGTAAGTACACCAGAAGTATATTTAGATAACACTTGCCTGATGGCTGCTACTCTTGGCTGCTACTCTTGTGCTCGTACGTAATCTTGCAGGATCGCGGTAGCAGCCAAGAGTAGCAGCCATCAGGCAAATATACTTCTGGTGTACATACAAACTTTTCAATGCCTCATTTTATAAGTACAGAACCAATTTGGATTACTGTAGAAGTTTGGTACCATTCCGGGCATTATTAGTGGGGTTATTTACGAGATTATTTACGAGGGCCGTAGTCTGAACACCCCTGGTCTAATGGCTACTTCCAGCAGGTTGGTTTGCCGTGTCACAAAGGTCACATCATCTGAAACTGCTTTGAACATGGAAATGGGTTCACTGTACTCAAATGGCCTCCACAGTCACCAGATCTTACCTTTGGGATGTGGTGGAATGGGAGATTTGCGTCATGGATGTACAGCCAACAAACTTGCAGCGACTTTGTGATTCAATAATTTCAATATGGGCCAAACACTCCAGGAATGTCTCCAGCACCTTCTTGAATCTATCCCACAAAGAAGGAAGGCAGTTCTGAAGGAAAAGGGGGTCCAACCCGGTACTATTAAGTTCTACCAACCCAGTACTAGTAAATTCTACCTAATGAAGAATGAAGCCAGTCAGTGTATTTTTTACATTATTTGCACATCTACAGAAAATGCAAAGTCACACATATTATCTTCTTGCTTCAGGTCTAGAGCTATGAGCAGTTAGATTTGGGTCTGTAAAAAGACAGAGAGAGAAGACAGAGAGGGACCAGACAGAAGACAGCAGGACAGGCAGCCTGGTCACAACACTACGCTCAGATGCATCACAGGAAACCGAGCTCCCCACAGACCACTTTCAGATGTGTTGATGTGATTAATTAGTTCTGAACATGTCACCTGAGGATGACAGAGCAGATAAGAACAAAGCTCTGATTGAAATTACAATCAATCAGATACGTATACTTCACAGAGATGCATTTGGAAGGGAGCACCATTTCATTACTGGGTAATTTCTAGTGTAGTAATGGAGGTCTGATAGTCTACAGTGTAGTAATAGAGGTCTGGTAGTCTACAGTGTAGTAATAGAGGTCTGGTAGTCTACAGTGTAGTAATAGAGGTCTGGTAGTACAGAGTGTAGTAATGGAGGTCTG
>JACXGM010021226.1:0-17372 GCA_016801145.1 Umbra pygmaea
CTGCGACACAATAAGAGGTTCTGAAAGTGCTGTAATTGTTTGTGTGATCACTCTGCTTACAGAAGGTTGTGACAGACCCAAGTCATCACTGCTACATTGTTGCATTTTCCCAGTTGCCAAATATCTTAATGTAGTGATTACTTTCATTTCTGGCACTATGACATTTCTGCGCTGTGTCGGAGATGTTAGCATGTCTCTAATAAGATCGGTCACAAACATGATCCCTGCACGATCTATAGCGTCATCAATTGTCTGCAACACATTTCTTCTCCCTCTTCGTAATTCCGCCATTTCCTCCTCTACTGAAGGAACTCTTAAGCCTCTTAAAAGTCCTCGTCTGTATTCCTACCAATTTTGGCCTTAGGACCTCTTTTAAGAGTTAAGATGCTTTCTGAATTACTTTTTTCTTTACTATGCTTTTCTCACTAGGAGCTACTTTTTGCATTAAGATTCTTTATGAGTACGGGCCCAGAACTACAAATTTGCACTAATACCTAAGATAGTTCAGGCTACAAAAAGGATCTGGAAATGTAGGACTTTGTCAGCAAAGCCATGTTACAAGTAGCAGTCAAATAGCCAGACCACTTTCAACAAAAACTCCCTCAAATGGTTGCCCTACATATCCCTATAGCTGGGGTATTCAACTCTAAAAAATCCCTATAGCTGGGGTATTCAACTCTAACCCTACGGGGTGCGGAGCCTGCTGGTTTTCTGTTCTATCTCAACATTAATTGAACTCACCTGGTGTCCAATTTCTAAATAAGTCTCAGATTAGAGGGTTGCAATGAAAAAATAGATGGATCTGGCTTCGAGGTCCAGAGTTGAATACCCCTGCCCTATAGCCTACTTGGTGCTACACATGGCTGGTGTTGTGTGTTTCTCTTTGCATGATTCAACAGCAACATCATCCAATACAATCAGGCTGCTTCACACTAGCTGCCAAACTGCAACAGATGTATAATTAGGTGATTAATTTATAACAAAACAGTAAACATAGTAATTCTAATTGATGTTTGGTAACAAGTGATTCAGCAAGATAATTATCTGGAAAACCAGCCAGTTCGTAGGAATAGAAGGATACACAAACATGTACATATCAGTTTGAATTACTTTCAACTTTCATAGTTCCACAAACAAAATCTATTTTTTTTTACAGTTTTTCTCATTAGCCCTATCCCAATTTGTCTAACATTTTGTGGACAATATTAGCCCTAAAGTTGTATTTGCTAGGTCAAACAAATAGCCAACTCACTGCAAAATTAAAGTCTTCGAAACTCCTAAAGAAATGCACGCAAACCCTGGGCTTACAGTAAACTTTACACAACAGCCAAGTAGGAACTACAGAACTACGCAAAACTGATAACTCACTGTTGTTGTAGACAGCATTCCAAGGTTGATAGCCATAGTAACCGGTGATCCTCAAGATCCTCTCTTCTATCGATGCACTGTTAATGTCCTCAACGGAACGGGATGATTTTAAAGAGTCCTCTTTGATGGACTCGTCCACCACCAGATACTTCAGTTGTCTTAGTTGGGGGCTGATGTCTGAAAGCCGTCTGGGACTCACATCGGATGACTTCCGCATCCCGCTGTAGGAAGAGTACGACATGAAAGATGGTTAGAAAAGACGCGGAAAACAAACAGTGTAAGGTGAGTTAAGTGTTGGGCACACAAATGAAGCCAACTGATGCAAGGAGAAACAAATGTTCCACTGAGAACGAGCGCTGGGCAATCGGTTGAAAGGGCAAGATAATAAAGTACGATTATGCAGTGAACCAATAATGCTAAGGAGTCTTATTTCTCTTAAACACTTATAGCCACAAGCAGGCTGGTGGCAGCAGAAAATGGGAAATCCTAATCTACTGGCCCAGCGCTTGAGAAGGGCAGAGATGGAGACAGACACTAAGCTATAGTGACTGGCCTACCACAATGCTGTTCTCTGTTGGCTAGCTACACTAAATGGTGAACTACTGTATACTGCTTTACAAAGGCTAACTGCAGTAACTATGCAAAGTGACACTTATAAGTATTTAAGTGATATTGCACAAATTGTACATGTACTCATGAAGTAATTGTTATGCCCAAAAATCATAACTGCTGATTTGACCTAACTTAGGGAAGGGCTCTCTAGGTTTCACTCTTTTTGTAGTTACTGCGGTTAGCCTTTGTAGGGCAGTATAGATAAGAAAATGCTTAACACATATTAAAACAAGAAAGTATACATTTTGACTATGTGTACAATTCAGTAAGTACAAAATATATTGAGTGAACAGATTTTAAACGATGATTTAACGATTTGGAACTGTGACAGTAGAGTACACTTCCACCCAATCTTAGAACAAATACTGCATCCATTAGGGCACATTCATGGGTAACAACACTGTCCAAAATGGTACATGCGTATAGGCCTGCATGCACTACATAAGCAAAGGTATGCGGCCCCTGACTATCTCACATATGTGCTTGTTGGACATCCTATTATAAACCATGGGCATTAATATGGAGTTGGCTGTAACAGCTTGCAAGTTTACACACGACAATTGTGTCTGGTCTGAAGTTGTGTACGAGGGGAAGCTAAAGTTACTGTTACTAAAATATATCGGAATGTAAACGCAGTCTGAAGGGACTGTAAGCCAAATCCTGAAAAACTGCCCCAGAATTATCCCTTCACCATAAGAAGTGTTGGTCACATATTCTTGGCTATAGATCGCCTACCGTTTGCTTTTGATCTGCTGCTACAAGCCACCATGGGGCGTTATAGTATAGACTTTGCTGTGAAATCGAGTTGCGTGCATAGTAGAATAATGTAAACCGATAATATGTCTAGATATTTACTTACTAATAGTGTCCAGTGTTCTTTAAAGTATTGCTCTGAGTGACTCCATTAGTGTAATTGACCACAGTCTCAAAGATAATGATATGTGAATCATTGAACTAAGATCACTTAATAAATATAACCTGTCGACATTAATAATTATTTGCTTTTGATCTTAACGCTTTACTTTCGCCTATGACCTCATTCGTCAGCTGGACAATAGATGATGTGCTTTCATTTTGTCTGACACATTATTTGTTTAATTTAAACAAATGATTTAAAAGCCTCCAACGTTATCGGGTTAAGTGTCGCATGTGGGAATATTATGAATTTGCACGTTCGACATCGATTATCGTACTACCTGGGATCGATTTTCTTAACTGCAGGTAATGCAATTTCATGGAAGATAAATCACACGGTCGGTGAAATGACACATACAATTAACGCAATTTAACTTATTGTAGGCTTACAGACTAATTAGCGTATGGTTCGA
Organism: Umbra pygmaea; assembly: GCA_016801145.1. NCBI lineage: Eukaryota > Metazoa > Chordata > Actinopteri > Esociformes > Umbridae > Umbra > Umbra pygmaea. The sequence continues at coordinate 3,309 of JACXGM010021226.1, forward strand.
ATACTGGCTGTCTTTTTAATGTTAGCTCCTGGTTTTTACGCATGGGCGCTAAGAACATTTTCTAAATAGTAGATTTTAGTTGTCTACGCACTGCTGACCTGACTATAGCTTAATAGTCAAAGTAACCCAATTTTGAAACAGTCGGATCTATTTACAACTTATAATACTTACATTGGTATCAAAGTAGACGGGGGTCCGAGGTAGCACATACAGTCCCGCCGGGGGCGTCCAACTCGGTCCCAAACTGTGCCCTCTCCATCGCCGTACATGATTAAGGCCACTCACGGGGAACACGCGAGCCCGTTACTCTTTATCCAGTTTTACCGCGGAGAAAAATAACATGGTGCTTTTCCCTTCTCACACCCACACACATATATATGTTGCTGCAATTACATCATTTGAACACAGGCAGAAAGACAGAGATGGTCTCTGCTCTCTCATCTCAATACACTGGCATACCTCGGGGTTGTCTTGGCCATTGCAACAGTGACACCTACTGGAGTTCAGGAATATATTTCACCTTTGGGGAGCCCCGGAGCAACCTTACTACTCTACTGTCCGTAGTGTTTTGTTCATTGGAGCAATAATTACTATAAATAAACACAGATTTCGCATTACAGCAGATCACTAAAGTAGGAAATGAGCCTCGTATGTAATCTCGAAAATATACTAAACTGTATTTGAAACAAAGTCTATCGGTATAGTACCCAGTCTAAGCTATCGAGACAATTATTTATTAAAATAAAGTGTATTTCATCGTGAGTGCACTCTGAAGTTTCTAATTAGCTGCTATACAGTGGGTTCCAAAATTACTTGCACCTCTGACTGGCAATGCACCAACAATACTTTAAAAACATAAACAATCGAATTATAGAGAAACTCAAAATACCAAGATGTGAGAAATACTGTACTTTATTGATGTGTCAATGAAAGCAACCAATGTCCTCCAAATCAAGGTTTCGCAATCAATGGCACCCTTAAAGATTATTGTAAGTAACATCTACCAAAATTAAACCAGGAATGAAATTCCACTTATTTAAGTTAATCTAAATCATAAGGAACTCTATTGAGAAATTACATCACTTCCTGTTCCACTAGGTTATACAAATGAGGTAACACACATGCAATAACCCTTTGTATTCCAACACCATGAAGAAAAGAAAAGAACTGGCAGTTCAAAAGAGACAGATTTGTAGACCATCAGAAATCTGTTAATGCCTACAAGAAGATCCACAATCGATTAAATATACAACTGAGCACTTGTACAACTGAGCACTGGGCAATTATTAAAAAATCCTAAAGATCTATAGAGGATGCAAATGCATTCTGCCCATCATAATAGGTGGATGGTGAGAGAAGCAACAAAATCCTCAAGAATCAGTGTGAATGAATTGCAGGCCTTGGTGGCGTCTTGGAGGTACCAGGTTTCAAAAAGCACCATCAGACACCACCTCCACAACCACAGCCTCTTTGTAAGGGTTGTCAGAAGGAAGCCCTTTCTGACCTAAGACTAAGGGCGTAGAAATGACTTTGACATTGGGGAGGACACCATATATTTTTCACAAATTGTTTTTATTATTGCTGGGGGGGATATGTCCCCCCACATCCCCCGTTCCTACACCCTTGTTTATGATTATTGATTGATGAACTGGCATTGAACAGGCAGCAACTCTACCTCCATCCTTGGGTTTAATTCATTACAGTCATGACTACATTTTAAAACCTCACCTCACACCCTGCAGTGACACCTGCCTCTCCTTTCGTCTCGTCCGTGGCTGCATCATGGTTCTCCTAATAATAAATTATCAAATGTAGCCTATATGGTATTGCAAACAAAGTAATTGATCTTCTGTATGTGGAAAATGTGTAAAAGGTTAAGGTTAACACAGAGAAATCGATTGCCAGCTATGTGGCTAGCTATCTAACGTAAGGTTAGTTAGCACCTCTTGCAAAGCATAACACACGTGCTATTCAAAAATCCATTGTTGATTTAATCGTAAGCCTCTTATCCATAACTCAATTTAAAAAGCTTGCTAACTTCAACCACTTGACTGAGACTAATTTACCTCAAAGTCGAGTCTTATTCAAGTTCAAACTGGTGCGCACCGGTAACGTATTTTTATGCTCCTAGTGTAATGTTAACTTCTCTCTACCAGTCAGTTGCTCCGACTATAGGTGAAAATTGAAGAATATGAAGCTGGTGATTGGCAAATGGTGATTATTCAAACAGCAAGAAATGGGAAGTATTTCTTCTTTGTCGCGTTTCAAAATAAAAGTTTCAAATGTACAGTTTTTGTCCCTGCGGTATAGGCTAGTTTTTTGGGTGGGACACATGCAGCATTTTTACAATATTGGAGGGGACACGTCCCCCCCGGTTCCTACGCCAATGCCCAAGACACAGATGCAAGTGCTTGGAGTTTGCCAATCGTCATGTAAATTATCACTGGAAGAAGTTGCACTGGTCATATGAGATACAGCATCAGCATGTTTGGCGTCAAAACAGAGATGCATAAAAGGAGAGGCACCTCATACCCACAGTAAAATATGGTGGTGGGTCACTGATGTTTTGGGGCTGTTTTAATTCCAGAGATACAGGGGCACTGGTCAAGATTGATGGCATAATGAATTCCATCAAGTATCAGGCAAATTTGTGTGGTGGTGTCATGGGTTGTATATTTATTTCTTAGGATGGCGGGTTTAGTTGGTTGCTTGGAATTGGGTTGGCCATGACTGGCCTCACACTCCAGTACCGTTGGTGGCAGTATATGCACCTTTAAGTTGGTTGTGATCTGCCATAAAACTCACAGAAGAAGAAGAAGAAGAAGAAGAAGTGCATGTCAGAGCACAAACCAAGCCATGAAGTCCAAGGAACTGTCTATAGAACTCAGAGACAGGATTCCATCGAGGCACAGATCTGGAGAAGGGTACATAAAAATATCTGCAGCATTGAAGGTCACAATGAGCACAGCTGCCTCCATCATCCATAAATGGAAGGAGATTGGAACCACCAGGACTCTTCCTATAGCTGGCCGCCTGGCCAAACTGAGCAATCGAGGGATTGGATGTAACCAAGATCCCGATGGTCACTCTGACGGAGCTCCAGAATTTCTCTGTGGTGAGAGGAGAATCTTCCAAAAGAACATCCGTCTATGCAGCACTCTACCAATCAGGCCTGTATAGTAGAGTGGCCAGTTGAAAGCCACTCCTCAGTAAAAGGCACATGAGAGCTCATGTGGTGTTTGCCAAAAGGCCCCTGAAGGACTCTCAGACTATGAGAAACAAAATTCTCTGGTCTGATGAAATAAAGATTGAATACTATGGCCTGAATGACAAGCGTCATGTTTGGAGGAAACCAGGCACCTCTCATCACCTGGCCAATACCATCCCTACAGTTAAGCATGGTGGTGGCAACATCATGCTGTGGGCATGTTTTTCAGCGGCAGGAACTGGGAGACTAGTCAGGATTGAGGAAATCCTGACAGGACAACAACCCTAAGCACACAGCCAAGGTAACACTGGAGTGGCTACAGGACAACTCAGTCAATGTCCTTGAGTGGCCCAGCCAGAGTCCAGACTTGAACTTGATTGAACATCTCTGGAGAGATCTGAAAATGTCTGTGCACCGACACTCCCCATCCAACCTGATGGATCTTAAGAGGTCCTGGAAAGAAGAGTGGGAGAAACTGCCCAAAAATAGGTGTGCCAAGCTTTTAGCATCATACTCAAAAAGACTTGAGGTTGTGATTGCTGCCAAAGATGCTTCAACAAAATATTGAGCAGAGGCTGTGAATACTTATGTAAATGTGCTTTTTTCATCAATATGTGAAGATTTCAAACACACTTCTTGCACTTTGTCATTATGTAGCATTGTTTGTAGAATTTTGAGTGAAATAATTAATTTCATCCATTTTGGGATGAGGGTGTAACAGAAAAATACTTTCCAGATGCACTGTATCTCAAGACCCAAACAGAAATGGTTCTGTGACAAAAATATAAATGTTCTGCCGTGGCCATCTCAGTCGCTGGACCTCAATCCAATCAAAAACCTGTGGGCTGAGTTGAAGAGGGCAGTTGATAAATGCACACTTAAGTATGTGAAGGATCTTGAAAGGATCTGCATGGAGGAATGGTCCAAAATATCTCCAAATGTGTTCCTTGTCAAACATTACAAGAAGAGACTCCATGCTGTTATCCTTTCCAGACGTGGTTGAAATAAGTACTGAATGAGTGCAATAACTATGGAACCTTGATTTTGGTGGCATTTCATTTGTGTTAAATAATTGTATGCCTTTGGTTGGTTTGATTACAACATTACAGTACAGTGTTTCTCACATGTTGGTAGTTTGATTTTAAATCTATAATTATGTTTTTACAGTATTGTTTTTGCATTGCCAGTCAGGTGTGCCAATAATTTTGGAGCCACCTATATTGACATCTTACCTGGAAGGATTCCATTTAAATATTTAAGTCATTAGGCTACTTTTTAAATGCCACTCTACTGTAAATAGACAAAAAATACTTTTGATGATGACCTACAGGTTCAAAACTGCACTGTAAGGATCAGATATTTTGTGTGTTAAAAGTGTGTTAAGTTCATAAATCATTTTGTTGCTGATCATCGCTCCAATGAATGTGAAAGAAAATATTTTCTAATTTGTCACACATCACTCTTTATTGAATAATACAGTATACTCTCTGATGCTAAAGTGATTAGTATTGGTTTGCATCAAGGTTGCATATGTTCTCCTATTCTTTTCACTTTATATACAAATGAATGCTTTAGTACAAACAAGAATAATTATATTATTAAATACTCTGATGACACTGTGATATTGAGATTGTTAGGGAAAGATCTTAATATATATCAGCATATCAGTCTAAAATCAGAAAATTATGTAATTTTTTTTTATGCCGTTTTAGCTAGTCTTTTAAATTATGGGATGCAAGCTTGGTATGGCAATCTTTCGGTCCAAATAAAATAACAGCTTACACGTCTTTAATGGCACTGTAATGGCACTGCACATCTCCCTTAAAACACCATAGCAACAGTGAAGTTAGCAGGTGTGAACATCATGGTGTGGGCCTGCTTTTCAGCAAATGGTACTGGCAAACATCACATAATTGAAGGATGAATGGGCAAATTTACCAAGACATTCTTGACAAAAATCTGATGCCATCTACCAGGATGATGAAGATGAAATGAGGGTGGACATTTCAGCAAGACAATGATCCCAAACACACAGCCAAGGAAACTCTCAATTGGTTTCAAATTAAAGTCAGCCAATCACCTGACTTAAATCCCATTGAAAATCTATGGAAAGAACTGAAGATCAAGATTTATAGCAGAGGCCCACAGAAGCTTCATGATTTTAAGACTGTTTGTGTGGAAGAATGGGCCAAAATCACACCAGAGCAATGCATGCGACTAGTTTCTCCATACAGAAGGCATCTTGAAGCTTTCATTACCAACAAAGGCTTTTGTACAAAAATGAATATTAGTAAGCATGTTCAATACTTTTTCCCTGTGTCATTTAAAATTATTACACATAACATCTGAACTGATTTGTTTTGATTTATTCATAGGGATGGATTACCTGGGTTGTTACCAACATCTGGTGAAAATTTAATGTCAATAGCACCTTTGGAAATATATTTACTGAGATAAATGGTGACGTGATAAATACTTATTTCACCCACTGTATATATGTTTTAAAAGTTTAGGGTGCAGGATATGAGTAGAATATAAACAGTACATCTACAGGATGTGTACAGTTGTTGTGTGTGGGGGGGGCAGGGAGTCAGTTTGGTTTTCAGGGGCATGTTCATGAGGCCTACTGCTGTAGGGAAGAAACAATTCTTGTGGCAAGAGGTTTTAGTCTTGATAGACCTCAACCATCTGCTGGAGGGAAGTGTTCTGAATAGTCAATTTCTGGGGTGAGAGAGATTGACAACAATCTTGCTGCTCTCCTCCGAGATCTGGAGGTGTGTAAGTCTTGTAATGTAGGCAGATTGCAGCCAATCACTGGGATGATGATGGAGGATTTGAAGCATGCTGGAACATGACATGTCTCCAGTGAGATGTTAGAAAGTCAGTGAACACTGCAGACAGCTGGTCTGCACAGTGCTTCAGGGTGGATGGAGAGACAGTGTCTGGCCCCGCTGCCTTACGGGGGTTCCTTTTCTTGAATTGTCTGTTGACATTGCTCCAAGACAGAGAGGGTCATTGTAGTGGCAGGGGTGGGGGTGATTGAGATGGGTGATTGTGTTGTGTCCTCAATGATGTGGGGCTGGAGGATTGGGCCAATGGGCTGCTGTACATGGCTGGATACGTTAGAAAATAAATAAATGTACTGCAATCATTGAATCAATTAACTTTATTGCCTCTCAATTACATTTGGACAGAGAGTTTCATCAACATCACAGCATATATTTTCACGAGTCATGCATCGCCTGAAAAAACGCTGTGAATGCTGGATCCATCCTTGACATGCTTGTGCCCCAATTTCTCCACACGACTCTTCCATCGCTTGAACAATACATTATTTTTTGTGAATTTTTCAGATTTTCTTCCCTTCCCAATTCTCACTAACCCTGCCTTGTCAGCAGCCCCGCAACTCCTTTGACAGATCTGTGGGATGACGAGGGGCACACCCATGGTTCATCCAACCACATTTCACCCGAGCTGCCGATTCTATTCGCATTGTTCAACAGAACACGGAAGCCTTTAGTCAGCTCATGCACAGGATCATTATTTTCACCGACTATACTTTTGCGATTGAATCTACAGATGCCCGATCTGAACACTAGGAGACATGGGAGAGCGACGTGGCAGGATAGATAATCTGACTTATCTAACCCAGATCCCGGGGAAGGCCCTTGGAAAGTCAGAGAACCCATGGTCAGGCTCAAACCCATGGGCTAGAAGAACACTTACTTGGTTGAAAGGGTTGCGATCATACTTTCCAGATAAGAACTCCTCAATTGGATTCAGGAATGGAGAAGATGGTGGCAGAAACACCATCCTGAGATGTGGGTGATGCTTAAACCACTCTGGCACCAGTGCTGAATGGTGGATTTTGACATTGTCCCAAACAACTCCATTTGCTCCTGATATCCTTTCGGAAAGAGGATTTCATTGTGTTTTATGGCCCCAAGACAGCATTGTGTGATACATCATCAGTGGCAAAAATTGTCACACAGAGATGTTTCCTCCTCGTTATGCAGGGAAATTGACTGGCACATTGGCCAATCACATTTCTCTCTCCTTTTTTTGTGAAGATTGGAGCCAGCTTCATCAATATACAAGTACTCATAATGAGTTGCACTGCTATCCGTCCAACGTTCTCTAGAGTAAAAAGAACACAAGGTACAACAGAGTAAGTTAGTGTTTTATGGTAATTGCACTGATTGCAAAGTTGATTCTACTGTAAACTGTTGCTGAAGTCTGAGTTTCCACTTTAATGCATCACTATGCATAGAGTTTGTTGAATTTTGGAATAGAATTTGGACATGTGTAATATCCAGGAAAAATGTACCATTGTGTTTATTGTAAAATTGCAGTATTTGGTTTGCATGTACATGAACAAACTGGAATTCCAACTCCTTCACTCTAACGGAGTTCTTCTCAAAGGGCACTTTGTATACTTGCTTTATTCTGATGGCATTTCTTCTTAGAACATGATCAGTTGTGGAGAAACTGCATTGGTGAGCATGGTCGCGTAGTTGATTGTCCTGAATAATTCTTTGCTGAATTTCTTTGAGGCAGAAGGTGTTGTTCTGGACCACCATGTCAACAATGGCATGCTGAATGTTCTCAATCTTAAAATCTGAAAAGTTGTTGGAGAAGCAGGAACATTTACAGTAGAAAACTAGACCTACTTAAAACAACACTACATACACTATCACTGTAGAAGTAGAATGATATAATTACTTACCGGTTTTCCCTCTGAAATATTCGGATAATAGAAGTCACTGTGGATCTGTTTATATTGGGCTAAACTCTGCCCGACTTCTCTCAAGGAGAGGCAACGATTTATGACGTGGTCAATAAGGGTGGCTCTGATTTAATTTGAAACATATCTGTACCATATTCTTCTACCTCTCCTCCCTCCTCTTACACCTTTCCCTCCCCTTCCTCTCTGTCCATGTCTTCTTATATTTTCTTCTCTTGCTCTTTCCACTATAACATTGCCCTCCAATCTACCCATCTCTTCTCCCTCTACTCCTTCCTCTTCTCCTCTTTTGACATCCTCAGCTCTTCTTCCTTCTCCAACATCCTCAGCTCTTCTTCCTTCTCCAACATCCTCAGCTCTTCTTCCTTCTCCAACATCCTCAGCTCTTCTTCCTTCTCCAACATCCTCAGCTCTTCTTCCTTCTCCAACATCCTCAACTCTACTTCCTTCTCCAACATCCTCAACACTACTTCCTTCTCCAACATCCTCAACTCTACTTCCTTCTCCAACATCCTCAGCTCTTCTTTCTTCTTCTCTAACATCCTCAGCACTTCTTCTCCAACATCCTCAGCTCTTCTTCCTTCTCCAACATCCTCCACTCTTCTTCTTCTCCGACATCCTCAGCACTTTTTCCTTCTTCCCCAACATCCTCCGGACTTCCTCCTTCTCCTACATTTAAAGCTCTTGCTCCTTCTCCAACATCATCAACTCTACTTCCTTCAACTCCAACATCCACACTTTTTTTCTTACTTCTTCTCCAACATCCTCGACTCTTCTTCCTTCTTCTCTAACATCCTCAGCACTTCTTCTCCAACATCCTCAGCTCTTCTTCCTTCTTCTCCAACATCCTCTACTCTTCTTCTTCTCCGACATCCTCAGCTCTTTTTCCTTCTTCTCCAACATCCTCAGCACTTCCTCCTTCTCCTACATCCAAAGTTCTTGCTCCTTCTCCAACTCTACTTCCTTCAACTCCAACATCCACAGCTTTTCTTCCTTCTTCTCCAACATCCTCGACTCTTCTTGCTACATTGCCTAATCCTGTACCCTCCATTACTCTCATCATCTCTTCCTACCTTTTCACCTATTCCCCTCTCTACTCTGTCCACCACCCCAACTCTGACAACTCTTCCTTTTCCTTTTCTCATTGTTCTTCGTTGTTTTTCTTTTCCCCTTCTAGTTGTTGTCATTTTGACAGCTGTGTAAAAAATTGCGGCGTTTGCATTTCCTGTGTTGTGTGTATTACTAACTCATCAGGTGTAAATTTGGTGCTTATTGAAAACATACCATGTGAAAGTCAGGATTTAACAAATCACAGAGTTTTGTTTGTTGTATTTGGAAAATGGTACACAAATGTTTGATCATTTCAAAATTTTTTGCACAGTGTTTTAGAAAAAGATGCATGTGATTTGTAATTTTTATGAAATGAAGGATAATACACTCTGTTTAGGACAATTACAAAGTGTTCAGATCACCATGTTAACTGTTTTGAGAGCAGTTACCTGAGATTTGAGAAATGTGTCTAATTGAATGGAAAAAAATGTAACATTACACCTAATATTAATGTGCAACAAGCACCCAACAATTCACTGATGTACAGTATTCTACAAAACTGCAGAGAATTTTCAGACATTAAAGTCTGAGAGGTGGTAAGAGGAAATTAAAATAAGAGAACCCATGGTCAGGCTCAAACCCATTCACTGACTTACATGTTTGAAAGGGTTGCGGTCATATACTTTCCATCTCCAAGAGGAGAAGAACTTCTCAATTGACTTCTGGAAATTATAATATGGTGAAAGGAACACCATCCTGAAATGTGGGTGACTCTTAAACCAATAAATGCCATTTGGTACACCTGCACCTTAGATAGGGAGAGTTGTAAAGTGATATGATAACCAGATGAAGGCAGTGTTTAGTGAGGAGGTAGACGGAATGTGCTTTTGTCAGGCCTTGAGTGTAAACAATGACCAGGACCAGGGCAGAAGGGACTGGGGGGGGCAATAGCTTGGAGCAGGAATGATTTGGAAAAACTCAGACTTTTGGCACTGAATTAACTGGTAATTTAAGAAATGCAGGAACATGAAGATGATGATACTATGTGTTTAACAAATTAGCCAATCAGAAGACTGTAGTAGATTATATCATTTTGGAGATAAAATGTTTGGTCACCGGCTGCTTAAATTGGTGAGTTGTCTCCTTTTAATAGTTTGTGAAAATTGCGCAAACCGAAGCAGCGAGCATATCTTACCTAATTATGAACCCCATGCTTTAAGTTTTATGTTGAGTGTCTGTAGGGAGAGCAAATTGTGCATGCATGAATAACTGTTTGTAGTCCAATGTTAAATCCTTGTCCCTAATCACTTTTAGTTATTTCGGTGGACTGAATGTATAAATAGCTAACTGCTAGTCAGTTGTGTGAAAAGATACACTGCTGATAGCGGGCAAGCCAATTAACTGTATAAACTTAGCAGACTTGGAATTAAATAAATGTCCATTTTTTGTTAAGTAAAATTTTTGTTGAGGTCTGTGGGGCTGTGGGGTCTATTTAGGTACGGCGCAGACGTTATTCAGGCCTCTTCCGGCAATTGGTTGATATATCCAGCAAGAGTGTGCCTTGTAGGCACAATTCAGCTAACCTAATGCCTGCTTGGTGCGGATCCTACTGAATTAAGGTATCTTCCTAGGGTGTGGTATTGTCATGATCCCAAAATTATCGTTTCGATACCGATACCAAGTAAAGAATTGCGATTTCGATACTTTTTCTATACTTTTCCTGAAAAGAAAGAAACACTCTCAAATATCATTGCAGTGCTTTATTTTAAAACAGGGACAACATTCTAATCATATAATAACCTAATATTAATAAGTCACTAACAAACATGCACATGCTCTGATTATAATCATATAGCCTATAGATAATTTTAGCTGATGTTTTGTATGCTTTATTTTAGCAGCTTGCGAATTATTAACTTTATCTATGAAAGCTGCGTTTTCAGAGATAATGAATTAGCCATAGGCAGGCTATTGGTTAGCCGTGAGGCTAATGCCCATAGTTAGCCTACTATTTCTCTAAATAGCCTTGTCAAACTACGGTGGTGCAAAATAGTGACTTGTCACAAAATAAACCAGTCTCCTCCTTTGACTTAAGGGCATGAACATGATCATGTTATCTTTAAACTCCTTGTACAATTCGGCGTGCTTGTCGGCCAATTGTTTCGCCAGGTTCGAGGTGTTGGCTCACTTTGTGTGCATTTGTTTGTAGCACTGACGACAAAAATGTCTCGACTTATCGGTAGCTTTGCCCTCACTGTCAGCAAGGTAGGCAAAGTACTTCCATATTTCACTCCTCGAGTCATCTTTTTCTACTAGTCGTGAACCGGCCGCCACAGTAGCACTTGTATGGTACACTTGTACACTTGTGCTCGCACATGCAGCCATCTCGCTGTAGTGTTTGTTTGTCACATGACCGCTGCAGCTTCTTTGCTGCGTACGTGAGGAGAAAAATTACAGACGTCCATAGGGAGGCACTGAAAGCGTGCGTTGCCCCCTCACCAACAAGAAATACGTCTCTTACAAATCTGGAACGTGGTCATTTTTAGAAGTATCGATACTAATAAATTTAGGAATTGTGACGTTTTTAATGTCTGAGAATCGCAATAGTTTTGAAGTATCGGTGCACCGTGCAACACTACTAGGGTGTATATTCTGCCTGTTGTGTATAACCTCCAATGCTGAGGACTTGAGTGTCTATCGTGTCCAGATCAGGGTTAAGGATATGCTCGATACATGGGTAAATTTGCTAATAAATGCATGTATGTGCGAGACGAATGTGAATACATCTCCAGAGGGGTGGAAATGTACATAAAAAGAGTATTGTTCTACTGAGACCAGGGGTAGCTGTTGTGTGATTTTGTGATACAGGTTTGAGACAGTGTTTTTGTAGCTCTGTGTAAATAGTTGTTTTTTATTTTGGTGCTTTAATGTGTAAGAGGTTGGGTCCGATGCAGTTTTGTGTTTCGGATAAGGGGAGGCATAGAAGTAACTAGCTTGGTTAAGTAGCGTGGACATTTGGAACAACTTCATTGAAATCATGTGGTGTTGACTTGTGAATCTTCCTTTATGCCTGGTTTAAAGGCCTTGGATTGGTGAAGTTGTTGCTGAGTTGCATTGCAGTGTTTGCTATTGATAATGTCATGTCTTCATTACTTGAATAGTGTTGGATCGATTATTGCATATTTGGTTTTGAATTGATTGGGTTAACGTTACGGTTAAGAGTACCACAGTACATTTTTTCTCTTTTCATCATCTAATCCATGTGTTTATCTAAATTGGTGGGAGGGAGAGAGCAAGTGTTCCTCTGACTGATTACAACATTATGGGGCATTCAAACCTCCCACCAAAACCAGGACGTTCCTGAGGTAATTTGCACAGCCCTTTCTGGGATTCCTGCCTGTCTGTATGCTGCTATCTGGATATAAACCTAGGTTCGGGATATCTGGATATGAACCTAGGTTCGGGATATCTGGATATGAACAATGTTAATATGTTTTCTTGATTTCTGTCATTGGAGGAAGACTGCGCTCACGGGAGGACCGTACATTACTAATTTGGATCTAAAGCTGACAACATTTTAAGAAAGAAGACACGAGGAGAGGACACGAGGAGAGGACACGAGGAGAGGACACGAGGAGAGGACACGAGGAGAGGACACGAGGAGAGGACACGAGGAGAGGACACGAGGAGAGGACACGAGGAGAGGACACGAGGAGAGGACAGGAATAGAAGAGATGGAAGGTAATGAGGGAGGAGAGGGAGGAGGTTGGGATAAATGGGAGGAATTGTGGGAAAGGTGAGGGCAGCAGCAGGAGAGGGCAGCAGGAGAGGGCAGCAGGAGAGGGCAGCAGGAGAGGGCAGGAGGAGAGGGCAGGAGGAGAGGGCAGGAGGAGAGGGCAAGGGCAAGAGGACAGGGCAAAACCAGGAGGAGAAGACAGGAGGAGAAGGTAGGAGGAGTGGAGTATGCAAAGAGTGAGTCTTAATAAATAAATAAATCTAAAACAAAACAAACACTAAGAACATTTGTGCACCTTTAAAAAACAAAGTCACCCTTCAACAGACTATAAATAGGTGACATTTGATGTGCTCTAATTACTGTACTGCAGTTCAGTCTACTTCAAAGAGAACAGAATGAAACAGGAGGTCCCTGATTGAATCAATACTAATCAAAATTATGCTGCTACTGTTTATGATTTATCTTGTTGCATGTTCATCTTCCCCACACACATATGTATATGCATATTAACCTCAACTACGTTGTACCGCTGCATATCAACTTGTTGAGGTGTTCAACATTGGTGAGCAGAGAAAAAATCTGCTGCAGAGGGGCTGGGATGTGTGTGGGGACATGCTGACAAATCAGCAGGCGTAGGTTCTTGATGGTAGTATATATTATGTCCATGGTAGCCAAGGTGAAATGTCTGTTCTGTTTGTGAGCAAAACAGTTTTCCCTCTTTTTTATTATTTTATTTTTGGCAAGTTTACTAATCAAATCGTACTTACATCAATGATCACAGAAAGAACAGGAAGTTTCATCTCAATCCGAGTTTCGACTGAGCCACTAACCACTAAGTCACCTTGTTCTGAGAATTGATTGAGCCACTAACCACTAAGTCACCTTGTTCTGAGAATTGATTGAGCCACTAACCACTAAGTCCCTTTGTTCAGAGATTCGACTGAGCCACTAACCACTAAGTCACCTTGTTCAGAGATTCGACTGAGCCACTAACCACTATGTCACCTTGTTCAGAGATTCGACTGAGCCACTAACCACTGTGTCACCTTGTTCAGAGATTCGACTGAGCCACTAACCACTGTGTCACCTTGTTCAGAGATTCGACTGAGCCACTAACCACTATGTCACCTTGTTCAGAGATTCGACTGAGCCACTAACCACTATGTCACCTTGTTCAGAGATTCGACTGAGCCACTAACCACTGTGTCACCTTGTTCAGAGATTCGACTGAGCCACTAACCACTGTGTCACCTTGTTCAGAGATTCGACTGAGCCACTAACCACTGTGTCACCTTGTTCAGAGATTCGACTGAGCCACTAACCACT
>JACXGM010021227.1:0-17298 GCA_016801145.1 Umbra pygmaea
ACACTACACTCCAAACCTTTACCTCGCACACACCACACTACACTCCAAACCTTTACCTCGCACACACCACACTACACTCCAAACCTTTACCTCGCACACACCACACTACACTCCAAACCTTTACCTCACACACACCACACTACACTCCAAACCTTTACCTCACACCCATAGATTGTATAATTACTGGATATAACCATGTGTGACGTCACCCATTGGTTTGTTAAGATCTGATTTTGGTCATCGAATTTGCTGTAACGGGCGCAGACATCTTGGTTGCGGATGTGACAATTTTAGACGAGAGGGAGGAGTAATCTAGATAGCTAACTGATATTAATTGGGATGCTAACAAAAAATAGTATAAAAAAATGTAAAACAAAATGTAACGTTACTTACCGGAAAAAGTGAACTGCCAACTCATTTGAGTGTGTTGTTGTACAACCGAACGCCATAGCCACGCCCTAAACGCCAGTTTACTTTATCGCCGATTTTAAAATCAACGAGACCATAATTCAAAAAATGAACAACATGATAAGTTGCAGAAGGCTTAAATCTAGCGATTGAGATCATATGCTCGTTATGAAAATTATTATTACCTCAGTAAATCAAGTATATTATGCCTTTCATTCTCATAGACTATTACAGAAACCGAGCTCTTTTGCAACCAGGCGTATCGACCGCAGCTGGAATTCAGATAGAATGCAGGTTTAAGGCACTTCCTCATTTGTATCAATTTGCCAAACCGGATGCTCACCCTGTGCTCACACCACATTACACACCAAACCTTTACCTCACACTACAGTACACTCTAGACCTTTACCTCACACAACATTGCACTCCAAACCTTTACCACACTACACACCAAATATTTACCTCACACCACACTACACACCAAACCTTTACCACACACCACACTACACACCAAATCTTTACCTCACAACACACTACACACCAAATCTTTACCTCACAACACACTACACACCAAACCTTTATCACACCACACTACACACCAAATCTTTACCTCACAACACACAACACACTACACACCAAACCTTTACCACACACCACACTACACACCAAATCTTTACCTCACAACACACTACACACCAAAGCTTTAACCTCAAACTGCACTATGCTCCAAACCTTTACCTCACACCACACTACGCTCCAAATTTTTACCTCACACCACACTATGCTCCAAACCTTTACCTCACACCACACTACGCTTTAAACCTTTTCCTCACACAACACACTATGATCGATGCTCCAAGACTTTTCTGCTGGGTCCCAGGGAAGCACCAACTGCAGGTCAAAGGAGACCGACATGACAGCAGCAAATTACCCAGAGCAACCACACAGACCCAGTGAAAACATTACGACTCTGTGACATTACACAGTGATGTGGACCATTTAACATTAGGGAAAATATTACAGTACAGATTCCAATACTTTAGATAGGTGCAGCCAGAGAAAGAGCCCCTTTGGGAGTTAATATATGGAGAAAAAGAACAAGGTGTGGCACATTGGGTCCACACAGCAGCATTCGGTTGAGAGGCCTGCATCTGTTTGGCAGAGCAGTCCAAACACAGCCACACCCGCTCCTACTCAACTGAAAACCATTAACTATATTTTGATGGACCTGTTATGTAAATATGCAAGTCATTGTTATTTTAATATGTTGGTAAAATAATAAGGCAAGATAATATCCCAGGTTCTTGTTACATGTAAAATATGCATCAGTTGTAAACAGACAACAGCAGTTCCAAACAGATACTGATCCTAGTTATGATCACAGGGCTGTTTGTACTTTAGCCAACACTACATGACAACCACAGCCAGTGACGGTGGCCTTAAGCTGAACTCCATAATGGTGCACCGTCGTCAGTTTGTGATATTACAACAACAAGGAAGCTCCTTCACGTATTGAGTCACTGGCATTATTGCTCTCTGGACAAAACAGGACAAACTGTTTTCCCTTCTTTTCCCCAACCGTGACTGCTCCTTTACTCAAATAAAAAAACAAAATGATAACATTGTGTCAGGGGAAGCAGTGGTAATGTTCTATATAGAAATCAGCTTCAAGCTAAAACACAGGATAGGTAAGCTATGCTATGCTAGGCCAGGCCAAAGACAGTTGATGCGGGAACAATTAGAAGGCAAGCTGTGTCATCACGGAATGACATAGCGGCAGATTAAAGGTTTAACATGGCGGGTAGAGAGGAGAGGTTGAGGATCAGTCGGTCTAGTATTTAGGAGACACTTTAACCTCCTCACCCCATTAGCATAGCATCTCCCTCCCCCTCTTTATCCATCAGCCCCTGGGCTACGCTAGGCTATTGCTAGCCCCTTACCCAGATTACCCACTAAGCCTACATTTGAGCAATATCTCAGTCGGCCTGCACCTCCCTATTCACCCCTGCAGAAAGAGGGCAGACCAGGGATTAAATATTATTAGCGGGGGTTATTTTTGGAGCTGGCTGGAGCAAACTGCCACTGGTTCACACACGCAGCCGTGCACAAAAATGCGCACACACTCAGTTACTCACACTCACTCTCTGGGTGCCAGCATGTTGTGGTTTGTTTGAGTTGGCCCAGGCAGCTCCAGAGACTGCTATTCTCTCAGCCCACCACGCGGCGCATGCACACACACACACACACACACACACACACACACACACACACACACACACACACACACAAATACAGAGACATACACACACACACACACACACACACATAAATACACAATGTTGCTTGAACATTTGTGCACCATACAGGGATGGTCATGATTTTTTAACAAAATATTAATATAAACTGATGAAATGTTTATAGCGGGCACAGAGCACTCAATGTTACCACCACAGTCCTTCTGCCTCAGTGACAGAAAAAAGAACATTCCAGTAACCATTTACAGGCCTGCCTTGTATAGGATTACTGTATGTATGGCCACTATATGGCCGCAATAAAATCATGCTGAATAGATGGTTTTGGCATACCCTGACTTCCAGATTCCCTCAATGTAAAGGTCTCAGAAAATCATTTGTCTCTCTTCTGAATCAATACTTCCTATGGGATCCTATACAATAAAATAATCCAGCAACTCTGGTTTATTGGTTGCAAATGAGATTAGTCAGTACAAAACAACAAAATGTAAAGTTTATTAACGAAGTGATTTAAGAACATGGTGCAAAAATTTGTACAACCCAATTAAGCTTTTAGGAATTAAACTTGGTCAAACCAATCATCACACAGGTTGCTGCAAGATGATTGACAAGTAAGATTGGTATCTAACATATACAATCTCCATAGAAATAGAATGGATGGAAAGGCCATTGAACTGCTTGGCGTGGTCATTCGATTAGTACACAACAAAATGGCGATTGTTGTTAGTTGTCACGGTGACAACACGCAAATTTGTTTAATGCGCACATAAAAATGGCTGCCGCTCTGACCATTCTGTTACATTGATTTGAATGGCCTTTCTATACATTCCATTTCTATGACAATTTCCTTCCAGTCAATGCTACAGTTATGGCACCACATGGCCAAAAAATGTCACGTCTTGAGAAAGAAAGTAATTGCTAAATATACAAAAATGTCAGGGCTAAAAAAAAAAGAGTAAATCTTTGCAAATCAGCCAGAATACAGTAGCAAAAGATGTTCACAAATTCAAAAGAGACTTGTGGCAAGGATTCTTAGACGTCCAGGCCATTCACAGAAGCTAACCCCTCGAGATGAGCGTTTTGTCCATAGAATTCATCAAAGTTAGCAAAAGCTGTAGAAAGCCAAACTGGGGTGATTCACATGACACAATATGACATATGCTGCACAGGAGTGGAATGCAAAGGTGTCGTCCACGAAGGAAGCCACTGCTAAAGCCCATGCACAAAAAAAGCCTGTTTAGCATTTACCAGGGCCCATGTTGACAAAAGTGAAGAATATTGGAACTCCATACTATTGTCAGATGAGACGAAGGTATGTCTTTATGGAATTGATGGCATCCAAACTGTATGGCATCGGAAAGGGGAAGAGTATGATGAAAAATGCACGGTACACAAAATGAAGCATGGAGGCATGGGGTTGTAGGAGTGCTGCAGATGTCTGGGAATTTCACTTCACTGAGGGCATCATGAATTCACAGATGTACTGCAAAATTCTGAAAGAGAAGATGCTAGCATCTTTCTGCGCCCTGGGTTGCCATGCATACTCTCAACATAATAATGACCCAAAACATACATCCAAGGCCACTGCTGCATTTCTGAGGAAAAACAAGGTGAAAGTGAATTAGTAGTATGTCACTTGACCTGAACTCAATAGAACACCTATGGGGAGTACTGAAAAGACGGGTCGAGCCTCATTCTCCATCCAGCATTCAGGCTCTGAAAGATCTCATTCTCCAAGAATGGAGAAAGATGGACATGGCAGTATGTCACCAATGTTCACTCCATGTCCAGAAGAGTTGTCCTTAAAAATCATGGCCATACAAAATATTAGATTTGGTAGAATTAGTTGTAGGGTGTACTCATTTCTGCGACACTTAATATGAATGAAATGTATTATTGTCTTATCCCAATGATGTTCGTGAACAACCGTTTATGTTCTTATTCAAAGCAAGTGTTTAACAGAACTTAGTTTTGTAAAAGTGGGGGTGTACTCATTTACACTGAGTACTGTATAGGGGGAGACAGAGGAACACACACTGATCGAAATCCCCGTCGCTAGGGACATGTATGTTTTGGAGTAGGGAGCTTAGACCACTACATTAACCCCTGCATTCAGCTACAGCTCCTTGACTGATGGCCTGCTCAAGAATCCCCTGGGATACCTCAGAAATAATTGGGCACCAAATGAACCAACCAAAATAAGAGAACTTTAGGAAAGAGTTTGGACTGGACTCTGATAAATAGAGATGAGAAATCTGTCAGTTTGGTGTTCTGTGTACTGTAAAACACACTATATAAAGATTTGTTTTTGCATAGTACTGTACATACAAAATCAATTGATATTAAAAGCACCATTTGAGGCACATACCCCATCAAAGAGCATCCAGACAGGTTCTTCAAAATGTTACGTTAAAAACCCTTTAAATAAGGTTTATTAGTGAAACCACACAGTTTCAAAGTGAATGACATTGACAGTATTCCTACAATAACCTTATTTAAAGTGTACAGCATAAAATAACCCAAAGCCTTTGATTAATTATTCAACGACTAACTCTCCATTCAGCTACTTTACAGTCCCCACTGACCAACGCAGCAGCACAGCACTGAGTCCCAACATAGTATCCGTATCGAACCAGAGAGGTATTTAGTAGACGTCACAACGCAGTTAGAGTTGTTCATTAATGGAGGGTAAAACACAGCATGGCGTGAGCAGACTGATCTCTGCTGGATGAAGGCAGCACTCTGTCCCATTATAAAGGATGTGGGTGGAAAAGGGCACAGAGTACTCAATGTTACAACCGCAGCACTTCTGCCTCAGTGATAGAATAAAGAACATTCCAGTAACCATTTACAGGCCTGCCTTGTATAGGATTACTGTATGTATAGCCACTTGATAGTTTCGGATGCAGGATGTAGCATGAGGCATACCCTGACTTCCAGATTCCCTCAATGTAAAGGGAGAGAAGACTTATGAGATACAGGTTATGCAAATAGAATGAGAGAATGACAGAGAGCAAGAAATGAGAAAGACAGATATTAAAATGAAAATGAACTTAAAGTTAGAGACACAGAGAAAGACGGAGAGAGACAGAGAATCAAAAGCTGTCCTGCCATGCCACCAGACCTGGGGGTCTGTCCCTTCTCCCTCCCTCTGTGTGGGCTGGAACACTGGTTGTGTGTCTCTCTGGCCCCATCTCCGGGCCCTCATGGAGAGGATAGTGGCAGCAGGCAGGCAGGCACTGACACGGGACAAAGGGCCTGCCCACACAAGGCCCACTGTTCATCCAGAGGGAGAAACACAGACCACCACAGGCTGCTGCCTTCGCTCAGACTGAGAAAAGACCGTAGATGGAGAAAGGGCAGTAACAGTGTGGTGGTAATGATGATGATGATGGGGAAAATGGTTGTGATAGAGCTGGTGGATGCTCTCACATTCACGAGACAGAAATCAATCTTTATGTGAATAGCTGGCTTTTTATTAAAACATACAACAGCAGATCCTTTTTCCACAGTCAAAATGTCCCCTTTTAATTCAGCTGATGAACTGAATGAACATGGGTACAGCTGCATCAATCCAATCAACCTACAGTAATCAGCTGACCATTATAGGGACATACCTAACCCATGCTTAGTGAAGGCTACTCCTTCACAATGGGGATGATGATGGTGATTATGATGGTGAAAATAATGGTGATAACGACAGTGATTATGATGGTGATGGTGGTAATATCGATGGTAGTGATGATAATGGAGATGATGTTGATGGTGGTGGTGATGGTGATCAATGGTGATAAAGATAATGATGGTAATAAAGATAATGGTGATAAAGATGATGGTGATAAAGATGATGGTGATGATGATGATAATGATGATGGTGATAAAGATGATGATGGTGATAAAGATGATGGTGATGATGGTGATAATGGTGATAATGATGATGATGATAAAGATGATGATGGTGATAAAGACGATGGTGATGATGGTGATAATGGTGATAATGATGATGATGGTGATAATGATGATGATGGTGATAAAGATGATGGTGATGATGGTGATAATGATGATAATGATGATGGTGATGATGGTGATAATGGGGATGAAAAGTATGGAGATGATGATGATGAAGCTGTTGATGATGATGATGGTTGTGGAAGGTGATTTGATTTAGTTCACAGAGTGGCTGTGATTCATCAGGACCACAAATATGTTAAATAATAATTAGTATGAAAATCACACCACTGGATGTCTTTGTTTTAGAAGGTCAATGTTCTTTACTTTGTCACACAGATTAACATCCTATTCATCAATGACAGAGCTCGTTTTATCCTGTGGTTATCACAGATTGTCAAGGTGACACATTATGAATGCAGATGGAGGCGTTTTCAAGGTGAAGTACTGGACTCTGATATAGAAACAACAATCCACATATTTTGACAGTGGTCCAACTGAACAGAATAGTGTTTCACTGTTCTTCCTGACAAAACACCTGCTTCTTTCACGTCTCCTAATGGAGGACAGTGGTGTGCATGTACGTACACAGACACTTCATTCGCAACATCTGTTTGACCTCTACTGTCTCCGAGGACACCTGTGGCTCCGTCCCTTTGTGATTAGCACGGCTTCAGAACAAGCCCAGGCAACACATGCTGCTTTCATCCTGGCAAGCATGGTGACATTATTTAAGGAGGATGGTTTCACAAAAAGGCCTTTCCAACACCTCAGGCTGAGTTCTTATCTCATAACTACAATGAGCACTGACATCTTCCACACGGCCCCCCAACAGACACACACACACACACGTTTGTTTTTCTATCTTTGTGGGGCCTATCTTTAGACCTAAAAATGTCCCCTATTTCTTAGCCCTAAACCTAGCTCTCACCTATACCCTAACCATTCCCTTAACCTAAATTTAACCTCAGTGCCTAAATTTAACCTTGAAATAATGCCTAACCCTAAATCGGTAATGCCTAAACCTAATAGTAACCCCAATTCTCACCCTATGCCCAAAAGTAAGTTTTTCCCTAAACCTGAGCCATAAATCCCAATTCCCGTCATGGGGCCATCCCAACAAGGTACAATTCTTTCCCCACAAAGTTTAATTTGACATATTTTTGTCAGGTGTATGTACATTTGTATGCAAAGGTTTATGCAACCCAGACAATTTCCATAATTTTCATTTAGAAATAATTGAGTGTTTGGATCAGGAATTTCATTTTGATCTATCAAGTAACTAAAGGACACAGTTACATTTCAGTAGTGAAATAAGGTTTATTGGATTAACAGAAAATGTGCAATATGCATCAAAATTAATTGAGATGGGTGCATAGATTTGGGCACCCTTGTCATTTTGTTGATTTGAATACCTGTAACTACCTAGCACTGATTAATTGGAACACACAATTGGTTTGGTGAGCTCATTAAGCCTTGAACTTCATAGGCAGGTGCTTCCAATCATTAAAAAAGGTATTTAAGGTGGCCAATTGCAAGTTGTTTGTTCTCTTTGTCTCTCCTCTGAAGAGTGGCAACATGGGGACCTCAAAACAACTCTCAATGACCTGAAAACAAAGATTGTTAAACATTATGGTTTAGGGTAGGGCTACAAAAAGCGATCGCAAAGATTTAAGCTGTCAGTGTCTACTGAGGAACATAGTGAGGAAATGGAAGACCACAGGCACAGTTCTTGTTAAGGCTAGAAGTGGCAGGCCAAGTAAAATATCGAAGAGGCAAAGGTGAAGGATGATGAGAACGGTCAAAAACCCCAGCCCACAGACCACCTCCAAAGACCTACAACATCATCTTGCTGCAGATGGTGTCACTGTGCATCATTGAACAATTCAGTGCACTTTAAACAAGGAGAAGCTGTACGGGAGAGTGATGTGGAAGAAGCCTTTTCTGCACACATGCCACAAACAGAGTCACTTGAGGTATGCAAATGCACATTTGGACAAGCCAGCTTCATTTTAGAAGAAGGTGCTGTGGTCTGATGAAACAGAGTAATTTGGTCATAATAAGGGGCGTTATACATGGCGGCAAAAGAAGACAGTGTTCTGAGACAAACAAATTCTCTGTAATACTGTTATTTTCCTCTGCATTCAATTCTATGTAACACTGTTATTTACCCCAGCATTCAATTCTACACTCACCTGAAGGTTTAATAGGAACACCATACTAGTACTGTGTTTGACCCCCTTTCGCCTTCAGAACTGCCTTAATTATACGTGGCATTGATTCAACAACGTGCTGAAAGCATTCTTTAGAAATGTTGGCCCATATTGATAGGATAGCATTTTGCAGTGGATGGAGATTTGTGGGATGCACATCCAGGGAACGAAGCTCCCGTTCCACCACATCCCAAAGATGCTCTATTGGGTTGAGATCTGGTGACTGTGGGGGCCATTTTAGTACAGTGAACTCATTGGCATGTTCAATAAACCAATTTGAAATTAATCGAGCTTTGTGACATGGTGCATTATCCTGCTGGAAGTAGCTGTCAGAGGATGGGTACATGGTGGCCATAAAGGGATGGACATGGTCAGAAACAATGCTCAGGTAGGCTGTGGAATTTAAACGATGCCCAATTGGCACCAAGGGGCCTAAAGTGTGCCAAGAAAACATCCCCCAAACCATTACACCACCAGCCTGCACAGTGGTAACAAGGAATGATGGATCCATGTTCTCATTCTGTTTACGCCAAATTCTGACTCTACCATATGAATGTCTCAACAGAAATCGAGACTCATCAGACCAGGCAACATTTATCCAGTCTTCAACTGTCCAACTTTGGTGTGCTCTTGCAAATTGTAGCCTCTTTTTCCTATTTGTAGTGGAGATTAGTGGTACCCGGTGGGGTCTTCTGCTGTTGTAACCCATCCGCCTCAAGGTTCTGCATGCTTTGCTGCATACCTCGGTTGTAACAAGGGGTTATTTCAGTCAAAGTTGCCCTTCTATCAGCTTGAAGCAGTCGGCCCATTCTCCACCGACCTCCAGCATCAACAA
The DNA here is from genome assembly GCA_016801145.1 of Umbra pygmaea. Classification (NCBI taxonomy): domain Eukaryota; kingdom Metazoa; phylum Chordata; class Actinopteri; order Esociformes; family Umbridae; genus Umbra; species Umbra pygmaea. The sequence goes on from JACXGM010021227.1 coordinate 9,657, forward strand.
GGCATTTTCGCCCACAGGACTGCCGCATACTGGATGTTTTTCCCTTTTCACATCATTCTTTGTACACCCTAGAAATGGTTGTGCATGAAAATCCCAGTAACTGAGCAGATTGTGAAATACTCAGACCAGCCCATCTGACACCAACAACCATGTCATGCTCGAAATTGCTTAAATCACCTTTCTTTCCCATTCTGACATTCAGTTTGGAGTTCAGGAGATTGTCTTGACCAGGACCACACCCCTAAATGCATTGAAGCAACTACCATGTGATTGGTTGAGTAGATCATTGGGTTAAGGAGAAATTGAATGGGTGTTCCTAATAATCCTTTAGGTGAGTGTATACACTGTTATTTACCCCAGCATTCAATTCTCTGAAACACTCATTTGGAACTTGAGATACCTTACAGTTTTTTACAGCTGAAAATATACTTTACAGTTTAAAAAAATATACTTTACTTACGTCTATAGCCAAGCTCTACTAGTAATAATTTACAATGGCTTGAAGGGTATATATATATAGAGAGATTGCTAAGACATGTGACCAAGTGGGCGGCAACGTCATCAAAACGCGAAGAATTAGGGGTATGTTTGGCCAGACCATATTGAGTTTATATGGGCTGGCATAGCAGGCTAGTGTTCTGGCATGCAAATAATGAAAACGTAGCATGAAAAACAGAATCCTACAAAAGGTAGCTGGCTAAAACAAACATTTTCGGACCATATCGCCTAAAACTAAATCCTAATGCAAAGAAGAGATATGACGAGAAAATAAAGGGAATGAAAGGACTGGATCCTTACGAGCATAGCGACTGGTCAAGGGCCGGCGGGACGTCAACATGTTGGCTGTTGCCCAACTTCCAGCACTCATATATACAACTACATGATATTAAGTGCTAGTCAAGGTTCAAATTACTTGGGAGCTCACATGAAAGCAGTAAAATCATACACTTGCGGGAGTCTTTAAAAATCATCACCACCATTATTTAGATCACAAAAAAATCACTTTTTCCTTTAATATATATCACGACATTTATGTTAGTAAACAGCCTAAAAGAAACATGTTTTCCAAAAGAACGCATTAGGTTTATGCTACTGCTGAGCGCATATCGTGTTGGGTGTGCTTTTGTTCATGTTATACATCAGTTGCTGCTTGTTGTAAAGTCAAATGTTATTTAAATACCAAAGGATACCAAACCACTTAGAAGATCCCATTCTTTGCCATGAGGACAACAAAATCATACCATCAGTATAGCAACAGGGTGATATAAGGTGGTTGTAATTATTGTTTCTCTACTCCTGTATTAATAAACGTTGAACTCAAATGAATGAAGTCCAATGTTAGGCTATTTATTTATTTATTTATTTATTTATTTATCTACACATGCCGCGCCTACTTAAGCTACTTTTTAAGAGACCCCCACAAATCATAATTCGAACCCTGGTGTTAGTGCATACACACACAAAGTTTTCAGTAACTTCAAGTCGCTGCAGCAGGCAGGCCCAGGATTTTTGTACAGATGGATGGGTCAAGGACCTGGAGATTGTAAATGTGGGGAAGAAAACTGTTGTCTGTTCAAAGGAATGCTAATGTTTTAAGCACCACACTCCTCGCTCTATCATTGCATGCATTCAGAATTCAAAAAAACAACGTAACTTACTAGAGCCTGTTAAATAAAAGATATTAAGACTGTTGAATAAAAAGACAGTTAGCATGGGCGCCTCAAGTTTGTACCGTGGATTCCCAAAATGCTTTGCGGGACAATTTCATGATGAAGACACATTAGCAATCTCTATATATTGATCTGATTTGTTTGTAACCTTACACCAGCTGCATTTGAAGTTGAATATGGTGAATGGTGATATGCTGTTATGTAAACAATGAACTATGCTCTTCTTATGTTTACAGGGACAGTAAATGAGTGAAAATGTGTCCAAAAGGTATCCATGATTATCTTTACAACCTTAATTGTTACCTCCGTGACCAAAACCATGTGACTGCTATTTCCAATTCCACAAACAATAAAAGAAAGGCCACACTGCACCTTAGACCTGATGGTAGCACGGTACCTATACTCTTCATCTGATTTAACTCTACAGTTAAACCAGATGATTTACAAATATTTGGTGGTTACTTTGTGTCTTGGAATTATTAGTCTTTTGAATTTATGTTTTCATGTATTTCAATTGAATGGTCTGTCGTCTTTTGTAACTGTGTATGCACAGTGTATGCATACTGTTGGAACATTGACGTTATGGCCTCCTTTTGATTTGATTTTGAGGCCTTAACCTCCCACTGAGCAAAATATTTTAAAAACTTTTCAACATCTATTAAACGTCTTTTCAACCACAAAGACCTCTTTTCAACATCTATTCAACGTCTTTTCAACCACAAAGACCTCTTTTCAACGTATTTTCAATGTCTTTTCAACCTCAATTGCTTAGAGGGCTCCTCCTGATTGGCCAATGGGACTTTGCACTTCTATTACATGAATAATTAGTAGCCATAAAAATGGAAGCAACACATTTATACAGAAGACCCACAAACACTGTACACACACTCACAGCCTTCCTCTTTGTGTGTGTTTGTGCGTGCGCGTGCGTGTGTGTGTGTGTGAATAAAATCAAGCCAGAGGTGAAGCCCTCACCTTGCATACAGCTGGATAGATGAAGAGTGAAATAACAAGGCTAGTAGCTAATGACATTGCTATTATAGGTTTATTACCTTGTTCTACATGCAATACCCAATCCACACTGAAATTAATAAACTGAAGTGCTAGTTGTTCAGACCAGATGGTACAATATGCACTGTTTTTAGAACTCCATTTTCCTCTTCATGACCACAGTGTATGAGCCAGATAACGTCCAGACTCCAGAAGACTGTTAACCGGCCTTCGTCTGTCAGCACTTCCCTTATATTTCCACAGAATGAATAATAGAAATCAGCTCAGAGATTCAATGTGTAACTAGGCACAAAGTTCACAGCGAAACCCAGAATGCCCATTCAACGTTTGACCAGATGCAGCGTGGAGAAATGTCCTTGAATAAAACACTAACATAATATCACTGACAAACTTATTTTGTGGTACACATAAACCAGTAGACAGTAAAACATGCAGTATGAGAGGTACACCCTCATCCTTCCACTATTTGTCTGGTAAGGTCCCATTTAAGTTCCAATACATTTTAGCAATATTTGAGGCCTCTCGAGCACAGCTTGAGACGAGACACAATTGTAGTGTGTAAACTTGCGAAATTCTCTCTTCTCACAAGAAGAGTTTTAAAGATCCCACCTGGGGCTTTGTAAACAGCCCAGGAGAAATGTGTATTGCGGGGAAATTGTACCTCAATGGGCTGGTCTGGTTTCTGAGCAAAGTGCTCAGGCACCCAGCTCAAAACGTGTTGAAGGACATTCAATGACACAAATGTGCAATTGCTGTCTCGAGACATGACAATGTCAATTTGACCAGTATGGAACTTATTTTCTTGTGCAGTCTCCAATATGTGGCTGAAAGCTATTGGAATGTAAATGGGACCTAAGGCACAGACTCAGACAGAATGTGTTAAAACTGGGGTAACTGGGTTCAGTGTATGTATGTGTTTGCTTGTTTGTTTGTTTGTTTGTTTGTTTGTGTGTATGCATTAGGGGTGGAACAGTACATGTATTCGTATTGAACTGAAGCGGTACGGGCGTCACGGTTCGGTGCTTAAATTTAAACTGAGAATACACAGTATAAAAATAAATTAAACTCACGTGCAAATTAATTAATGTAATGCGGAACTACCGTTAGATACGCAAGTCGTTTATGGACACCTAATCTAGAGCCCCGCTTTAGCTCTGAAGCTAAGTAGCCGAGCTCCACCTATGTATGCAGTTTTTTGTCAGATCGATGGTCCGGTGAGTGAGTCAGCACTAAGGACGAGTATTGGTGGCGACCCACAAGAGTTAGAGGACCTGCCGACCTCTAAGATCGCAAGTTTGGGAAAACTTCAGTTTCCCAGTCAGTTACAGTCATAGATTGTATATATCGGTTACAGTAGTACAGGCGATAGAGTGGTGGATAAGATGAGGACTGTGTGTCAGCGTTGTTCAGCAGCTGTTGGCTATGTGAGTGGAAATACATCTAACATGCTAACGGATATCAGACACAATCACACAGATGTGCTAGCCCAGGGGAGAAACTGTATGACACTAGATGGTATAGCTTGAGACATGCACAATAAAAAAATTATGTTCTGCATTTTTGTTTAGCTTTTCCCTCCGTTGTACCGAACTCGTACCGAACAGTGATGTCTGAACCGAGGTATGAACCGAACTGTGACTTCTGTGTACCGTTCCACCCCTAGTTTGCATATATTAATGTTTCTATGCCAATCACCTCCTCACCACATCAATTTGAACTGTAACCCATAGCCTTGCCTTTTGAACATGTATCTCAAATATGAGGAAGTGAACTAATGAAGGAAGTAGTGGCTAATTATACCCTCCTGTGGCCCCATGTGTTAAGTCTGTAATCCTGTCAGCTTCATAGAAAAATTGAATCCCCCAAGGCACTACATTGGTTTTGAATTTGGCACGATTTAACCCAAAATAGAGGAAAGCACAGCCTAACATGTGCATTTGTTTATGGCTGATGAAAACATTCATACAAATAAAATGTTTTAACTCTTACTCTTTTGTAAAAATACAATCAGTGTTTGTTCATTTAAATCTCATATTGGTTTTATTTGAACACGATTACATCTTCATTCAACTCACACCACTACCAAAAACCTGATTGAAATGGAAATTAATAACCTTTTAATAATTTTATTTCCATTTAATTTTACATGTTGTCCCTTCACGTATTGGGGCTTTTGTATTGCAACACAAATCCCCTCGTCCGACTTGTACATATAGTGGGCCCTGTGCTGACGGGTGCGTAAACAGCAGAATATTGCATTGCATCTAAACGTTCTCAGGTTGTCAGCACAGTCTTGCAATACTGATATTTTTGGGAGTCCTGGCCATGTTCACAGGCTGACAATACATGACCTTCAGCTTGCAGAACTGCCTAAGTTCTGACTACGGAAGTGGCCGGATGTTCGTCAGGGGTCATGTGCAAACTTGCAGTGTGGAAAAGGATGTGCCATTGTTTACATTTAGCTGGACTCCTAACCTTAGGTCCTTCAAGAACGTAAAGGTTTTCTGTGGGTTCAAATATAGTTAAATGTGTGTGTGTGTGAGAGCCATATCTATTTAGGTACCTGACGTCTCCACAAATCAATACAACCTGAAAATGTGATTTAACATTTCTGGATTAGAGGTTTAGGTAAAGATTTACAATTGGGCAGATTTTTTGAATTGGGGTTAGTTTTATATATATATACCGGTACATAAAAAATGTAAGTTTAAGGTTAGGCATTAGACAATAGTGCTAGACCAATGTAAATGCACAGAATTGGAATGAGTAGACAGGACATTCCAATTCAAATCAATGTAGCAGAATGGTCAGAGCGGCAGAGCGCATTTTGATGTGTACCATTCCATTGCAAAGATCTAGCGGCCTACTACCGCATTAAACCCATTTGCGTGTTGTCACCGTGACAAATAACATCAATCGCCATTTTGTTGTGTACTAATCGAATGACCACATCAAGCAGTTCAATGGCCTATCTATCCATTCTATTTCTATGGGTAAATGTTAGGAAAAGGCTAGGTAAAGGTTAGATTATGAGGTTATGTTACTGTTAGGATAAGAGTAAGTTTGTGTGTGAACAACCTGTGTATAATTAACATTGGTTTGTATTGAAGTTTTTTACTGACCTCAGTTCTGCCATTAAGAAGAACTAGGATGTATTAATTAGAAACCTCGTAGTTTAAAAACAATCTTCTCAAACCTCATGTACTAGGTGTGAACACCACTTCCTCTTTCCCGGGATAGCGTGACTGAGTGGAGGTCCGTTCAGAAACCGAAATGTCTGTGCATATTAACAGATGAGAGGCTCTAAAACCAACCAAGCCGAGCTTATAAATTATTTTCAATTCTCCTTAGTCTGTCGTCTTCTCTGCCCATCTCATATTTCCTCTTCAACTAGAACTCCTCCTGACATTATCACTGAACTGCCATCAGGGACATCAGCACTGGAGTTGTATTTATGTGAAGACATTGTAGTTCTCCTTCACAGAGTCAGCTATGTTTCACTCATTACATTTATGTTAAGACATTGTAGTTCTCCTTCACAGAGTCAGCTATGTTTCACTCATTACATTTATGTTAAGACATTGTAGTTCTCCTTCACAGAGTCAGCTATGTTTCACTCATTACATTTATGTGAAGACATTGTAGTTCTCCTTCACAGAGTCAGCTATGTTTCACTCATTACATTTATGTTAAGACATTGTAGTTCTCCTTCACAGAGTCAGCTATGTTTCACTCATTACATTTATGTTAAGACATTGTAGTTCTCCTTCACAGAGGTCAGCTATGTTTCACTCATTACATTTATGTTAAGACATTGTAGTTCTCCTTCACAGAGTCAGCTATGTTTCACTCATTACATTTATGTGAAGACATTGTAGTTCTCCTTCACAGAGTCAGCTATGTTTCACTCATTACATTTATGTGAAGACATTGTAGTTCTCCTTCACAGAGTCTGCTATGTTTCACTCATTACATTTATGTGAAGACATTGTAGTTCTCCTTCACAGAGTCAGCTATGTTTCACTCATTACATTTATGTGAAGACATTGTAGTTCTCCTTCACAGAGTCTGCTATGTTTCACTCATTACATTTATGTGAAGACATTGTAGTTCTCCTTCACAGAGTCTGCTATGTTTCACTCATTACATTTCTGTGAAGGCCACTAGGAGGAGAGCGACCTGAACAAAATAATATTGGTCAGAGTCAGGTTGATGTGCAGGACAGTTTTAACAGTTTGGAATGTCACTAACACTAGCCCAGAGAAAAACAAGCAGCAACGGAATGTGCTGGAAAAAAAACACTGTTTTTAAATGTTAAAGTTAACCAGCATGTGTATCCACGTAGACAGCCCATATATACAATTACACTGGTGCAGCAGATGATGGAAATCAGTTCCATGTCTCTTTTCTAGTAGGCAAACATGGAAGGAATAACCCTGAACACAAAATGCTGAGTGGATGTGCAACTGTAAAGCATGGAACTGAATAAGGCATCTACAACTCATAGCGTTACCAGTTCTGTGTCCAACTGCATTGTGTTAACTCTTCTTGGTAGAATAACATTGTCAACAAAACCAAAACACGTGATTGGATCATCTAGTGTAGAGGATGAAAAGCAGTGCTGCCAGTGCACACCGTTGCAGGGGCGTAGCACAAGATCTTGGGCCCTATGCATAGGCAGTTCGGATGGGCTGCCATGTTTTATATATATATATATATATATAATATATTCCAGACTTTTCAAGGGCCCTCTCTCCCCTTGGGCCCTGGTAATCAGTATTGGTTTTACCCCCAGTTCGACGCCCCTGCACCGTTGTTCAGAGAAGCCCCTTAACAAAGAAATGGCAAGAATAGAAGAGCTGTCCTCTTTCCTCCCAATCTACGTCATCACGAAAGGAATCCCGCCCAACTCCTACAACCTCCTTCTACACACACACACACACACACACACACACACACAC
>JACXGM010021228.1:0-17399 GCA_016801145.1 Umbra pygmaea
GGTCAGTGTATTAGGTTACATCAGTGTTAATTATACTCCCAGGTGGTTTGCGTTAGTCCTCATTTGTTTTAGTATTTAGGTTGTGTGTTTGCTTCCCTCCCTTGTCAGTCAATGTATTCCTGTTGCGTGTCTCCTGGTCTGTTTGGATTTTCTGTTTAGCCCCACGTGGCAGTATTGTTTTGTTATAGTATCACAGTTTTTGCCAAATAAAACACGTTTGGATTATTGCAACTCCTTTGCGCCTGTCTCATACTATGTGACTACGGAGTACCGTGACAGTCATGTTATGTGCGATTAGATTTCATGTATAGGCCTAGACAATGTCATGTTTAGAAAGAGAAAACAATGGCTACAGTTCCCCATGTTAATAAGCTATTGAAGCTCTAGGTATTTTGAAGCAGCATGCTATTACACACATTTTATGTTCCTTATAGTTACTCTGCTGATAGCTACTTTATTGAATAAAGAGTACATAGTAAATTAGGTTACTATATTACTTGGTTTCAGTTGTCCTACCTAGCTATCTTACAGTCAATTCACACAATGGAAGTCAGTCTAGATAAGAGCATCTGATAAATTACTAAAATAAAATGTTTAATACATCTCTCTAAAACAAAGATGGATGCAAAACATCTTCAATACCTCATAAAACCATAACCCTAAACTTAGTGTCACTTATTTCAACCGAGAGCAATGATTAATATCGCATTTGTCTACTTAAAATATGACATACACAACAAGACCAGAAATACACTTTGTGAATTCTGTAGAGAGTGCAATAGAAGCCACTGCAACTTTTGATTTATGAACCATCCACACCCAAAAGAATACTGCCACAACCAAAAGTCATTTCCCCAAGGATGACACCAAGACAAACCAGAGGCAATGTCCTTTATGTCCACTCCAATACTCTTTAACTGTCAAAGAAAAAAAAACATCAGATCTTTATTCACTGATGCAGCTGAGCATCTAGTTAACCTCCCCAGGGACACAAAAGACAAATGGGATTTCGTCCTTTTTCCTTCATATAATGGAGATGATTTATAGCAGTTGCTATAGTGACCATCTAATCACAGCATTTTCCTTAGTCTGTCTTCCGGACGTAGACTGTGTGATTTAAAGGGTTTCCTATAGAGAGAGTAAGCAATAGAGAGAACAGCAAGCATGCAGCTTAAAAAGGCAAACAATAGACTCCTGATTTGCCATCATTATTTACCCCATGTGGCCCCAAACTCCTTGACTCTGTTCTCCGGAACAATCCAAACCAGACACAAGGTCAATAATATGTCCAAACAGGTTCTCTGTACTTTCATATGGAAGCTACTGAAACCATGACTAGATGCAAAGATAAAACTCTCTGAAGCGTCTGTCATTTGGTGGCACACAAAAGGTTATGTTTGTTGTTACGTTTGGTGATTTTAATTCTCACACATTGACAACATTGATATTAGATGGCTTCCAGAGCAAGAGCCTCAACGCATTCAACCTGAGAACCCAAAAGGAAATGCTCGCATGCAATAATTTGAATGACAAATCTATTCAGGTTTATCTTTGGCACCGTAAATGAGGTCATTTTGAAAAATTGTAAAGAAAATTTGATCATGTTGCAGGACGAAATGATGTGTGTGTATGTGTGTGTGTGTGTGTGTGTGTGTGTGTGTGTGTGTGTGTGCGCAGGGAGCAACTAATAATTTTGTCATTATGAAGCAGGACATTTTGACACATCATCTGGGTCCAGTAAATAGCTGGTTTCTTAGGTGCCAATAAGAAACAAAACGATATTCAGGAAGTGACCAATTTAAATGATTACACACACTACCTCTTTCTCCTCTCCTCTTTCCTCTGTCACTCATATCAACCGCACATTATCTAGACAGCAGAACATATCATCTGAATGATTTAAATCTAAATCCTATTTTCTTTCTGACTTACATTTCATATAGTATACCACGAAGATCACAGTAATCAGATATAACATCTAGACAAAGGCACCATAACAAATACTGGCTATGTTCCGGGATGGATCACCTCCGTCATCATTATCCTATAGGTTATTTCCAATTAGCAATAAATGAAAAATAAATGCTCACAGGTGTCAATATGCTGTGCAAGTTTACCCCTTACCTTGTGGGGCTGATGCAGACAGACAGAGTAGCTATTTGCCTGAACATTACAGCAACACAAAAACCCGAAAACAAGCAGTTATACAATCCATATTAGTGTTGTCTACCATATAAATGCTGCACGGTCTGGAACGGCTCTTAACATGGTTCCAACCTCCAGGTTGCCGTTGCTTGTTTTGAGACTAGAAGAGACGTGATTGTACAGGTCTACTGTTTCCACACAAGTAAAGCTGGAGTAAAGACCTGTAGTGGTAGTGAAATAAACAACCCTGACCCACAATGTAATGTGTGTGGGACAACAGGCCCACCTTCATACAAACCAGGGAATTAAGAAGTGAACAAATGAAAAGCTGGTAGAACAAATATACAGTAATATTGGATGTGTGTTACTGCTAACTGAGCTGTCAGTTGTCCAGAATTCAATATTGTTCTTTCATATTGTTTAGAACCTAATCTCCCTCCAGTATCTGGGTATAATGTACTGTCACCCAAAACCATCTGCAAGCGAGTACTGTGCAGATAAACCAGATTATTATCCAGGCTGTTTATCCTAAGTATATCACAGCTTTCTGTGCCAGTGGGACGGGAGCACTCAGACACCTCTCTGTTTCCATTCATGTGCTTACTCCTCAGTTCCATGCCTGCTGTGAAGACAAGCGTCAACAATGGGAAAAGTGAGAGCTGTGTTTTTTTTTACATCAGTGTTACGCCAACATAGATGAGGTAGATCACATCACATTTGCAGCAACACACAAACTCTCGGCCTTATAGGTTCGTAGCCTGTGGTTATATACTACACACACCATTTCTTTTTTAAATCAATGTCACCCGTTGATTGATCAAGACGTGACATTTCACCACGTTGCAATTGTGGAAATTGAAGAGAATAGAGCTGGGATGGAAAAAGGAACTGATCGGCACCAGATAAAAAATTACAATCACGTAACCTAGTAGACTGGAGAAGTGTTACTTTTGAAATGAAAAGTTTGCTATTATTATATCACTGATTGGTAATAATGTAGGTCAAGTAAAGGTCATATCTGTATAATTCGAGCCCTAACAAAGGAACTACTTTATCTTTCATGTGACCAGTTTATAATGCTGTAAAAAAGATATTCCTTGATATTTAAATAAATCTATATTTATATGGAATAATTTTCCCTATGTTATGCACTGTTACACACATAAGCACAGCCTAAAATTCATAATTTATATAAAAGAAGGACTGACATGTGTCCCTTAACGAACACTGTGGAAGCACTCATCATTCATTATGTCATTATGCAGTTGTGGATAAATTTGCATAATTTTGCATACATTGCAAAATTTCAGCATTGAATTTGACAATATGACTGTTCATGCAAAACATCTGACTGTTAAGTAAGGATAGTGATCATAAAAAGCCATTAATTATCACACTGACCATACTGGCAGACAATTTGCATTCTTCTGCATGAAAGCTGTGCATGGAACGCTCTTGGACTTCCCAGCATGACCATGACCCTAAGCACAAGGCCAAGTTGACCCTCCAGTGGTTACAGCAGTAAAAGGTGAAGGTTCTGGAGTGGCCATCACAGTCTTTTGACCTTAATATCATTGAGCCACTCTGGGGAGATCTCAAACATGCGGTACATGCAAGACGACCAAAGACTTTGCATGACCTGGAGGTGTTTTGCCAAGATGAATGGGCAGCTATACCACCTGCAAGAATTCGGGGCCTAATAGACAACCATCACAAACGACTGCACGCTGTCATTGATGCTAAAGGAGGCAATACACCATATTGAGAACTGATGGTATGCAAACTTTTAAACATGGGTTATTTCATTATTTTATTTTTTGCCAGTGTTTGTTTTATGATTGTACCATTCTGTTATGACCTACAGTTACATATGAATCCCATGAGATATAAAAGAAAAATCCTTTACCTGCTCACTCATGTTTTCTTTAAAAATGGAAAATGGTACATTTATTATCAATTCTCCAGAGGTATGCAAACTTATGAGCACAACTATAATTCCTGTTCAAAAGGCAAAATAACCAATGCATATGATTTTATAGACAAACAAATACAGGTTTTACAGACTTTGTAAGCGGGCCAATGGAAGAAAGTTCAGTTTTCACTGTGTAAAATCCTTCACTGTGCCCCTTAATGTCTAACGCATACCAACTCAGAGGGCTTCAAAAGGTAACATAACAAACCCTGTGCTCTGAGCTCTGTGTCTGGGCTGTCCTCTTCATGGGCCCCTTAACTTTGCACACAAGGTTGGGAAGCATTAAAGCAACAACGACACAACACAGTCATTTTCTACACAGTCCTGTCAGCTTAGAGGCTCCCATTTTAGTTTTTCTTTGTTTTAATAGCTTTTGTTAAAGCATCTTTGGGTACTTTGGGTAAAGTGCTATGTATTAATATTATTATTATTATTACATGGCATAGTGGGCTAAGTCGCTGATTTACCACACAACTAGTGAGTGAGGTCAATCGCTCCAAATATACTCCCTCGTGTAATACTTGCACGCCTGTTTGACTAAAGGAAACTAGCAGTGTGATAAGAATCGGTCGGCATGGTGACTTGCTTAGAGGAAGCATGCGAGCGCCCTCGACCATCCAGCACCTGCTGGGGAGCTGCCGACAACGCAGGATCAGGGGGAGTTAAACACAACCAATTAGGAGGACAGGGAAAAATGGTTAAAATACACTGTCAGCTCATCCTCTCCCATCCTGTTCGGAATGATCGTTTCTTCATCGACAAGTATATTTTCAGTTCCCTCAGATGAACTTTGAGACGCCCGGACTGGATTGCATCAATGACTGTGAGACCGAGGTACCTCTAAACACTTCTAGCAGTCATTATGTTTATATATTTTTTTGTACAATTGAATTTAACTTTGAGTAATGAGGAAAAAAAACACTCAAACATTTTTCATTTCAACAACTTTCTTGTAGGTTAAAAAAACAAGTACAGTAAACCCAGGTAAATAAAACAAACAGAAAAAAACAAGCAGTTATCCTCCCTTTACAGCATGTGTCCATCTGCAGTACATAGCCTACGAAATTAGCCTAACCTAGACTAAGATAAATATAACAATAACCACTTTAATAAAATCTCTATATTTATTCTATATTTACTACATAGATATTTAGCTTTCTCTAGATTTTGTAAATGTATTAAAAAAATGTCCTTAAACATCTGTTATATCATATAGTTCCCATGTAATGTTAAAGACAGACAGACAGACAGTTACTGGAGTTCAATAGGCTGGCTGGTTCACTGAGTAACTTACTGTGACTGGAGAGAATCACGTTGCTATGGCAAAGAGAGGTGGTGGCTTGGCTTCATATTCCCAAAAACAAAGGCCTCAAACAGAAATGTGTATAGAATCCAGGAGATTTAAAGAGATGGAGCAAAACAGTACTGGATTTGATCTGGAAGGGCAATAACAAGGTCTAGACTGCAGGTGGCGTCGCTGCATCACACTCGTGATTATTGCACTGACTAAATGGAAGAGAAGAACATAACTGCATAGGATTTCCCCATTCTGCTGTAGCTTGTAGAATGGTTGGGTATGGGCAATAAAACCAGTGATATCAATTGGCATGGCAGGATACGTTTGGAGACCTCACCAAGTTGTATGTGCTGTTGTGAGGACTCAAGGGTGTTATTTTCAAGGGGCTATGTGTTTCTGGGGTTTGGGTTGAACAAGAACACAATGTGCTTTGCAACACATCAATACCCTTGGCTGTTCCGTGGCAGTGCTCTTTTGTACAGGTGAACGCCCGGCAATGTAAACAGACAGCAAGAGAGGCAGAAGTATCCATCCTATAATATTTACAGCCTAATTCAATACACAGCAACAACAAGTGCATGACAAGCGCATCAGACTATCAGGGAGAACACCTTAACAACAACTCATCAGCTCTAATGACTGGGCACTTGGAACTGGACATAATAATATCACAATGTGGAGCATCTCCAGGGGTCCGAATTGAAAAAAGCCACCTCTCCGCGTCCTATTGGCTCCCACTGAGTACACATGCTAAACACATACACATATTATTGAACGTATTGCTTTAAAACATTATCTAGGTCTAAGACTCATACAGGCCCAACCAACTCAGGGAGAATTAAATAATTAGAACTTGATTGTTTGTGCTTAGAAAAGATTCTAAATGAAATAAACTGGCATGAGTTTATGAAAAATACACCAAGAATAACAACATCAACAACAACAACAGCAACAATGAAGGAAACTTATTTTCATTGCTTTCACAAGTAAATCTGCTTAAGGTGCTTTTAATGTGGTTGCCATGGCACTGTGCTTTGTTTATTTCCCTCCATGTCATCCGCCAATCAGTCACAGGGGTAATGTGTTCCTCCCACCTGCCATCACTCACACATGACTCCTCTCAGTAGAAACCTTTAATTGCGCTTCGAAAACCCATCAAGTCATTTCCATCCCATAGTTGTTTTTGGCAAAGAGGAAATTGTCATTCCCTGCTACCCGTTAGCTCCTGCTGAGATAGCTCAAGAGAAAATGAAGGTCTATGGCTAAGGGAGGACAGTTCGGGCAGTATGGGGGATATCAAACACTATTAAATCACTGGCGAACAGGAAACCATAGCAGATTACAATATAAGACATCTTTAAAAAAATGCTTTTTTGTGTTGCCTTTTCCGCAACGGGAGAAAAATAGACAGACGGAACCCACAAGCACTGTCACGTGAATTATGCTATGGAGCAAAGATCTTTTCCGAGGCAAGATGTGCAACTCGAGACAAAATCAAGCTGACAAGCTGACCTTTTTATACCATAATGAGTGCTTAATCCTGCGGATGCAGGGTAAGAAATGAATTATGAAAGGCCATGTCGGGCTGTGACTCACAGACAGAAAGAGAAGGAGAGAGAGACCTCTTAATCATTTATTCAGCACATTAATTCAAGGCCCTGGGTTCCTGCTGTCTGGTTGAAGGGGGTTGATGGAAAAATAGGTGTTTTTATGGTTCTGAGAAACTCAGACTTAATTCCTTGGTTCTGCAGAAGACTATGGCTGAAGGACGTCACAAGCCCTGCCTCGACACATAACAACAATCAATGAATAAAATAATTACTTCAAGAGTAGTATCAAGTAAAGGGACCGTATTTTGTGGCAACCACACTAAATAGATACATCTATATTTTCCTGTTTTTTCTTCTTTAATAAATGAAACAATAATTTCAAGAATCCAGACCAAATCGACTCAATACAATGGCTGTAAAAGAGAAAGGCCTCCTGGCTGCACCAGTCTGTCCCTTGGAGGCGTGTTCTGTTCCTCAAGCCACCAATCACTGGACGAGCGGACAGAGGGTGTGGTCTTGGAGTAGGTGTGGCCTATGGGGCCACAACGGGAGCGGTCAGTAGTTGGCCCCAGAGTGAGTTCACCTGATGGCCCGGTTCTGTATGCTCAATCTCCGTGTTCTCGGCTCCTGTGGGCTGCATAGTTTGCACATGGCATGGCCCTCACCATTGGGCTCACGTTAACGGAGGCAGGGCAGAGGGGGCTGGTCGAAGGGGATAGGGGCGGAGCTTGGAGGTACAGGGGTCTGCAATGTGTCATTAATAAGGAGAGAATATGATGGAAGGGTGAGTGGCCCTCAGGGGCCCAGGGGCCGGCCGGAACAGCGTGGGGCTCAGGAATGGCGTCTGAAAGAATGTGGTGCCCCCCGGGTGGCGCAGGGCCAGAGGGTTGGTTGCCATGGTGCACAGGGTGGGCTGGGCGAGGGGGCTGGGCAGGAAGCCGGTGGTCAGGGTCTTGGTCAGTTGCTTCTGCAAGGCCAGTTTGGTCTGAAGGAAAACAGAGAGATGGAGAGTCAGAAATAAAAAGGCAAGGACAGAAAGGGTAATGAAAGGAGAGAGACAAGAGAAGGAAAGTTGTCGAGAGTTAGAGAGAGAGAGAAGGAAGAAATACGGGAAGGAGATGAGAGAGTAAAACGAGTGAGAATGTCATTTGTTGAAGAGCACACATTTGCTTAAAGTACCACACATTTGCTCAGCAAACATTGGTCTTTTATCACACATTGTTATCTTGGCTAAACACTCAATTCAATTCTCCATACTAATATACATTCCCTCAGCGCAGCCAGACGCCTCCATGGGGACACGCCAGTACACACTCACACAGTGGAGACAAACGAACAAAAGACTGAAACAGAGACATGCTTACACTCCAAATCCGTTCCGATGTTTACACAGGACCATTCGCCCCTATTGCTGCCCAACCTTCTGCCCATATAGCTAGCAGCAGTGTTTACCAGGCCGCCTCCCTGCGCGTACCCCAGACAGCCCATCTGTCCCATGCTCCGGCCCGCCCGCGCCCCTGCTACTCACCTGGGTGGAGAAGGAGGTGAGGTTGTACTGGCTGAACATTTTCTTCATGGCAGACACGGCGCCACCCGCATACCCAGCCCATCGCACATTCTGCCAGGGGGGAAAGAGCCGGGGGTGAGGTCAGTGGAGGAGAGGGAGGTGAGGTGTACACATGACAGAAGCGTAAAGGTGAGTAACACAGAGTGCTTATTCAGACTGAAGGCTCTAGCCAGTAGGTTTAAGGGGGACATGCAGTGGGCGGGTCATCCAGCTGCTTCTTGTCTGGCTCTCTGGGGTAAGCGACCCATTGATAACACACAAACAGTGGGCTTAACTACTCTGTCAGAAATGCCTCCTAGGTTGCAGCTTCCAGGTGACCGTGTCAGGGTAAGGTCAACTCCATTACATTTCAGTCAATTCAAAAGTTAAATTGACATTTAATTCAGAGGTTGAACAATATTAGCCATTATTTTCTAAGAGGATTTTCCAAACGAATGGGTCTTAACCTTGAATTAACCTCAAATCCGCTGCATAAGTCCGTACGTTCATGCAGGCAGGCATGAGTGACGTGGGGTGCGTGTGTGTTCGTGTGTAAGACATTACACCTTTAAGCACCTTTGTATATACTGACTTAAACAGTATAATATTTTTTGAATATATTATTCACCAACTGTTATTTGCACTGTTACCATTTGCACAGTCATACTAGTGTTAACTTATTCATTGTATTTGCCTGACACTCTGTATAATATTTCAATCTACCTCTAAATCTCTGATTTCTTTGCACTAATTGTACATGTACTTACATCTACCTCGTTCAATTTTGACTGTATTTTTTTAATCTTTATTCCTTACTTTACCCTTTGTGTATTTCTTGTGTATTTGTATTTGTGTGTAACACTGTCTGTACTTGCACCTTTTTGCTTTATCTTGGCAAGGTAGCCGTTTTAAATGAGAAATTGTTCTCAACGTGCCCACCTGGTTAAATAAAGGTTAAATAAAAAATAAAAAATAAAAATTACCGATAAGCTGGCGGTGGGCAGGCTCTTGTTGTGGGGGCTGAACTTGGGTTTGGGGGGCTTTCCTGCCAGACGGTCCTTGTGCCTCCTGCTGTTCATGTGCTGAAGATCAGAGGAACAAACATGCTCATCTCATTCACTAATGAAAGACTTTTCTCCTCATTGTGCATTTCTTCTGGCACTCACGATGTTGATCGCTACCTTACTGAGAAAGGTGTTCATGTTCAACTTTACTGTCACATACACAGAAACGCAGTTGTAATTGCATGTAGTGAAAATCATGTGCCAAGGCAATGCAGTACTAATAAAAGGTGCAAGAAGAAACAAAGGTCTGTACCTGTAAACAGAAGAATGGTATGTAAACAAGACTACTTGTAAACAGAATGGTATGTAAACAAGACTACTTGTAAACAGAATGGTAAGTAAACAAGTACAATGGATTCGAAGTACAATGGAACTGTACAGAGGAATTGTCCTTAAGTGAGTTGTACTCACTACTTTGTTGTTATCTCACCTATATTAAGATGAATGTATTAACTATAAGTTGTACTCACTACTTTGTTGTTATTTCACCTATATTAAAATGAAAGCATTAACTATAAGTTATACTCACTACTTTGTGGTTATTTCACCTATATTAAGATTAATGTATTAACTATACGTTGCTCAGGATAAGAGCGCTGCTAAATAACCAATACATTTTTTTCTTGTTTTGACTTATCCAGACAGTTAGTGAGGTAGGAAATGTTCTCAAAAGACTTTCAATGTTCATATGGTTACATGTACATTTTAACATCACCAGAAAAGCAATTTCCAAAAACAGCTTGGCAAAGAAGTCCATTGAAACAATATGCCAAGACAACCACAACATTAACAAACTGCACGTCAAATTCCTGCATTAATAAATAGCCAATACAGACTAAAACTGTTGACCTATATACTGTATATTTGAAAAGATACTTCAGAAGGGCTTAATTTAGAATGCCTTCATACTAGATAATCCAGTATGTTGTGCAGTGCCAATTCAATTCAACCCAACATCTCCTTTGATAGTTTCACCTAAATTATAGCACTCGGGTACCCTTCCAAAAAATAGGCAATTTAAATACAGTTTCACAAATTTTAAGAACCCACATGTTCATGATAAGATTCCTTTGTTATCCCTGCTCAGAATAAATCTCCTGCTTCTGAGGAGGGTTCAACTCACAGAGGCGCCCCTGTCCTCCTCTCTGGGCCTCCTGCTAAATCAACAGACCAGCAGCCATTGTACCTGGATCTCCTGTCACTTTCATGATTCCATAATGACCTCCTGTGTTACGTTTAAAAGTCACCCTCCCCAGGCTCCTCACCTGATTTAGCTGGGTCTCTGAGTTGACGTAGATCTCGCACACCTCACAGTGGAAGTTCTTGCTGGGCACTCCCATGCTGCCCTTGGTACCCAGGCGCTTGCTCTTGCAGACTGAGCGTCCTCCCACCCCAGTTACCCCCTTGCCCCGGCGCCGTGGCTGCACGCTCTGGCCCTCCAGCATCAGCTTGTGCTTCGTACCTGCAGGAGTGACAGAAACACACACATCACTGCAGGAGTGACAGAAACACACACATCACTGCAGGAGTGACAGAAACACACACATCACTCTGAGTCAGTCAACACACAGCCCTGGTTTTACTAAATGAATCCTTATGGAATCAAGAATCAAAGTGTGTTGTAGTGTATCTTAGTGTGTTGTAGTGAGTTGTAGTGTACTGTAGTGTGTTGTTGTAAGTTGTAGTGTGCTGTAGTGTGTTGTAGTGTACTGTAGTGTGTTGTAGTGTACTGTAGTGTGTTGTAGTGTGTTTTAGTGTACTGTAGTATGTTGTAGTGTACTGTAGTGTGTTGTAGTATACTGTAGTGTACTGCAGTATGTTGTAGTGTACTGTAGTGTGTTGTTGTGAGTTGTAGTGTGCTATAGTGTGTTGTAGTGTGCTGTAGTGTGTTGTAGTGTACTGTAGTGTGTTGTAGTGTGTTTTAGTGTACTGTAATGTGTTGTAGTGTACTGTAGTGTGTTGTAGTATACTGTAGTGTACTGTAGTGTGTTGTAGTGTACTGTAGTGTATTGTAGTGTGTTCTAGTGTACTGTAGTGTGTTGTAGTGTACTGTAGTGCTTGAGTGTGTTGTAGTGTACTGTAGTGTACTGTAGTGTACTGTAGTGTAGTTTGTTGTAGTGTACTGTAGTGTGTTTCAGTGTGTTTTAGTGTACTGTAGTGTGTTGTAGTGTACTGTAGTGTGTTGTAGTGTACTGTAGTGTAGTGTGTTGTGTTGTAGTGTATTGTAGTGTGTTGTGTTGTGTTGTAGTGTACTGTAGTGTGTTGTAGTGTGCTGTAGTGTGTTGTAGTGTGCTGTAGTGTGTTGTAGTGTGTTGTAGTGTACTGTAGTGTGTTGTAGTGTACTGTAGTGTGTTGTAGTGTACTGTAGTGTACTGTAGTGTGTTGTGTTGTAGTGTGCTGTAGTGTGCTGTAGTGTGCTGTAGTGTGTTGTAGTGTGCTGTAGTGTGTTGTAGTGTACTGTAGTGTGTTGTAGTGTGTTGTAGTGTACTGTCGTGTGTTGTAGTGTACTGTAGTGTGTTGTAGTGTACTGTAGTGTGTTGTAGTGTGTTGTAGTGTGTTGTAGTGTACTGTAGCGTGTTGTAGTGTACTGTAGTGTGTTGTAGTGTACTGTAGTTTGCTGAAGTGTACTGTAGTGTGCTGTAGTGTACTGTAGTGTGCTGTAGTGTGCTGTAGTGTACTGTAGTGTACTGTAGTGTACAGTAGTGTGTAGTAGTGTGTTGTAGTGTGCTGTAGCTTCCATACCACTGTTGTGTGCATCCAGCTGGGAAGTAGAGTTGACCGTGACCTTGCACACGGGACAGTGGAGGTGCAACTTGCTCCTCTTCGGCTCCTTGTCATCCTCACCCCCCTCTGTGCTGGAGGTGTCTGGCTGACTGCCTGACTCAAGGGCAGTTCCAGGGGCCTCTGGGCCACTGGCGTCTGAGGCCCCGCTGTCTGATCCCTGGGAGGAAGGCGACACCTCTCCTTGGGGCCTGGGGGACAAGGTGGCCAGCTCCATGCAGGACACCTCTGACACAGGGGTCAGCATCATAGACACACTGGGGCCAGGGCTCTGGTTCAGCTTCACCACCTCACACGAGCCCACGGGCTCCAGGTCAGCGGGCAGCAGGGCTGGGGAGGAAGTCAGTGAGTCAGTGAGTACCCATCATGCTTGGTGTTCAGATTGAAGGTGCCTTTGAATGATGACAGATTGAAGAGTAAAGGGCCTTTGATTAGTGTCTGTCGTTGTCGTTGATCAGTACACCTTTCTTCCTCCACACAACATTTGGTGAAGAGAGACTTTCTCATGTTGTACAGCATGGATATAGATTATAGAAACTGTACCAAAGTGCAGGTAATACATTTGTGGGTTAGAAGTGACATCAATGAAACTAATAATGATATAATAAGTTATACTTTGAAGACAACCTGTTTGATGATACTTTTTGTTCATTCTCATTCAGTCATTAATATTTGGCCACGAAGATTTAAAAGGCAGAGCTTGGAATGGGCATTTATTGCCACCTTTTCATGTCTTAGCTTTGTTGAGTTATAGATATACTATCAACATCTGAGTAGATTAAATCGGCGTAGATGAAATGCCTCTTTCTTCATTCAAATATCAACTGAATGTGCCAGGCCTCAGTCAATATAAACAAACATTGATTTCTGGGCCTAGCGATAAGTCAGTGAAACTCCATCCTACAAGCAAGCCTCTCCTCACTCCCTCAAAGGATCACACACTTTCCGTTTTAGCCCACGGCTCCACTCTGAATATCTCCCTTTTATTTAGTCTGGGACAACGATGCACACCACCCTATCAAACACACTCTGAAATCCTATTGGGATCATTGATTTTCTCCCCGAGTCAATTTATCATGGAGATAGTTCTATTCAGTCCCCGTTCTCCATCCTCCAGTGAAGACGGAACCCTATAGGATTAGACCCCTCCCCCTTAATAAGACACTGACCCAGGAGATCCAGGTACAATGGTTACTGGTCAGTGAATTAGCAGGAGGCCCTGAGAGGAGGACAGGGAGCCTCAGTGAATTAAACCCTCCTCAGAAGCCATTTTATAGATACGTTTACTTAGGTCTTAGTAGGTGCCCGAGTTTGGTCTTAGCTCCTAACTCTGGAGCACACGTAGCCCTCGTCCACGGGGTTTCCAGCCTCAACTTGGACACAGTCTGTGACCTTCCTCTCCCTACATGCCCGACTCCGTACCCTATGCTTCCTACTGTTCTGGTAATGAAAAAGTAAAAAATAAAACCCCACTAAATATATATAAAACAACTTAGTAGGATCTTAAAATAAATTCTCTGAACACTGGGTCACAGCACCGGGCTCCTAGCATACTGCCTCCAAAGGTATAGGTTAGCCTCTGTCGCTAAGCAATTGAAAATTAAAGAGCCCTAACACACATTCTTAGCAACTGAGGAGTCTTCAAAAAGAAAAGAAAAAGGCAATCGCTGTGATGTGGCAAACTGGCGTGAGACCGATACATCATTGGTGAACGCAAGGATTGACTTTGGACAACGCCATTTGTCAGCCAGAGTCTTCCTCACTCATTCCGAACCTTCCCCGACTGACTGAGTGATTGACGGACAGCAGTGACTGTCACCACAGATACACCCTGACAGCTGTACGGCCGGTACATTGGCAGTTGAGAGCCTCACGCCGTCTGAGCTTCGCAGGGCTATAAAACCCTCAGCCTCAAAGTATTGATGTTTAGATCGATGTCTGGTCGCGAGTCATTAGCTTATTTTTCCATGAAAAGCATTTCATCAAAGGCCGAACAATCCAATTAAATCCGTTGTTGGACTCAGGCTGTAAACGGTGCCGTATCTGAATGGCTGAGGGCCAGGGAGTGTATTGAAGACATAACAGAGCTGAATATTGTCATGGAGCTAGTAACTACATTAATATTCTGATTAGAGGACTATTGAACAAGCTGAGACATTGACAAAGAGGTGGCGTGACCTCACAACCATGTTCATTTTACTAGCAGTAAGTGTGCACAGGCACACGAATACGCACTTGCACACAAACACATACACCCACACAAAAGCTTGTCTAGAATTACTGGTCCGCCACACATAGATAAAGCAAAGTTTAAAGATTTCCATGTTTGCTGTGTACACAACCACTCAAGTTAAAGTGTGCAGCTGTGTCACTGGGACAGCATAAAGGTGTTCTTATGACTTTCATTAAAAAAGTATAGAGCTATTACTGTAATATCATTGACTATTTTTTACATTATATGGCAATATGAATGACCAATCAGCTGGCTGAGGTGCAGATACGTAAGTTTAACGGTCGCTCTCCTGGTGAGTTAGAGGCCCACCTGCTACCTCCCCTTTTTTGTTTAGTGTCTGTATATCTTTTTCCCAGACTTTTCCTCACCTGACTGTTCACCTGACTCTATTAAACCTATAGATCACTCTCAATTATTGCACAGCTGCATTCATAGTCATCATTCAGTGTATTTAAGTGATGTGAGTTGGCATGTTAGTTGGCATGTTAGCTGTTGGTCATGGCTGCGTGTAGGTCTGTGTGGGTTACAGTTTGATGTTTGTTTTATATATGTTTTTGTCCCCTTAAGGCTACTTTATTTTGTATCACTGTTATTCATATTAGACATCGTTTCCTTCCTCACATTACCCTTGACATAGCTCTACTATTACTAAGCTACTGATAACTAACATCAATTTTCCTCCAAACTGAAAACAGAAAAATAAAAACTTGACACGGTGCTTACTCAAGGAAAACCCACACTGTAATTCACATATGCAGAGGTGGTTTATCCCTGTTCTTCTTTGAGACGGCATCAACAAAAGAGTCAATCATACACTGAGATAATTGATATTTTTCATTGACAATGCCACCTGGCCCATGTCTCTAGTCACCCATTGGCCATTCTCTCTCTATTCTTCTCTCAGTCTCTTCCACCCCCCGATCATCCTCTCCCTTGATCTGTCTTTCTGATATGGCTAGCTTCCTCCGTGTATCTTTCCGTATCAGTAATACCGATTTCTTCCTGAGGTGTGAACAGTAATAGTGATGCATGTTGAATAGGATACAGTATATTTCCTCTCTCCTACCAACCACCTCAGACAACCAATAATAGCTCCTCAGATTTGACAGGATAATTAGCCCCTCCCCATCTCTCCTTCTTTACTTCCAGTCTCCTAGGGGATGTAGAAAACCACACAGTTGCCTCTAAGGTTCAGCGATCTATGGACGTCTTTCTTAGCATCAAGATGTCCGCCGTCACAAATATAATATAGACAGTGACACTTCAAATTCACTCAACTACGCATTATTATTAGCTTATTTGCACATGCCAGTGTTCTAACTCAGTTGCATAAGTTTGTACTGATTAACTCACAATGCCTTTGAGAGGCGTAACTCCAGGAACTGCTTTTCCATGAGACAGCTCTAACGCAGTTTCCGCTCCAACACAATTCCAAGGTAACTGACCTATTTCTTTCTTTTACAACTTATGTCAAATTATTAACAGACAACTTGGCACAGGTTTAGTAGAAAACCCATGCTGATGTAAACTTTGGTAACAGAATAATGGTAAAATCTCCATCAGTATTTTTTATAATTTTAACCAGGTTTTCCAGAATTACAGGCTGTGAATATTTGTTATGAATTAAGATTTAAAAAAGTCTGTAGGAACCAGAAGGAACGTGGGATCAGAAGAAATGGATAGACAGAAGAAATTTGATATAAAAATAAATTGCTACGCTTTAGTTTAGTACCAGTGTTTAAAGGTAGTTTCGTTTTAATGTTTAATCAAAATGCATTATCCCAGATTTATTCCTAGAATACGTTAACCCAGAATTCCCACATTAGAATGGTCCGATTTGTGAACTACTGCTACATGAACCAGTTGCAGAGCACCTTGCATGTCAAGCTTGCCAACCTATGCAGGGTCGTGGCTGGTCGGTCCCTGGAAGGAGACCAGAAACTGCTGGAAGTTTCTTTTGGTCATGACCCAGCCTTCATGACCATAGGTGAGGGTAGGAACAAAGACTGCCCGGTAGATTGAGAGCTTTGCCTTCTGGCTCAGCTCTCTTTTCGTCACAACAGTGTGATATAATGAGTGTAATACCGCCCCCGCTGCACTGATTCTCCGACCTATCTCCTGCTCAATTGTTGGAGGGCCAGTAGGGGGCAGTCTATCCTGAAGTCTAATGATGATATTTCTGTCCCTCAGCCTTTATTCAATCATGGCTAACTAACCACCCCCTGCCTGCTTCCAATTGGCTCTTTCATTCTCTCAATCTTCAATTATTCACCAGGTAGTTGTTTTAAATAACAATGTGTTTCCAGTTAAATTTACCTGGTTAAATTCCCCCTACGTATCTCACTGTCTTCTGTTTTCTGCTGTTCTCTAAATAAAAAAAGAATACAATAAATATATTTAATATCTAAATAACAAAATATGTTCAAATGAATTAACCACCGGTAACAGAAAATATATTAAATCATATGTATCCAATCTGTTCTACAGAGTACTGTATAGTTATTCTTATGAATTATTCTTCTCATGTTTCTCACACGTTTAGAAATCACAGTAAAGTACAGCACAGTAGCGTTTAGTACTGAAAGTCAAGTTTATTTCAGTAGGTAATAGTGCAGAATTAGCCTTTCGCCGAGCCCCGCCCCCCTTAGTTATTGTTGCTACGCCCGACAAACAAATGGTCAAACACCCGACCAGTGCAACAGATTGCCATAACGGAAAAGGTATACCGTGCGTGTCAGTTACCTTTTTTGGAGCATTAACTCTGCGATATCCTCAAGATCGAGGCAAAAGGGGTTACAGTATGCAGTGGAA
>JACXGM010021229.1:0-17363 GCA_016801145.1 Umbra pygmaea
CAGTAAGTCAGAGCAAGCAGTTGAGTAACAGCAGTTGATGGTTCATATTGTGTAATTTTGGCATTTTTTATATTTTAATGGTATATCACAGTATATGCTTAAATTTGTTATTGTCAGTTGCAGCAGTTATAGTACAGTACGTTTGTGATTTCTTATTTTTCATGTGCAAAATGTCATTCAATCATCAGCAGCATTAAGTGTGAACAAGAATGTTGTAGTTACAAGAGGACTCCAGCAGGGGGATCATGAAACGGTTGAGCTAGGTTGCGGTGCACGTCGCCTCCTTCCTTCAGTCATTACACATATGATCTGAGGAAAGTTTGTGTCCGTGCATCTTTCATTCAACTATTCCCCTTTTCAGGTATAAATCTCCTATAATATGTGTTATTGTTTAAAGTAGTGTTATGTGAATATGTATATGTGCTGAGGAGAGTGTTAAACACAGTATGTGAAGTAATGAAGTTATTTACACGTCGAAGAGTAAGCTAGCCACATAAATCCGTAGTAATGCTAACCATGACGTTGGGGATGAAAGAGCGGCATTTAGTAGCTATGCAAAAACAGGGTACATGCTGTAGCATGCTCTGTAAATGTGTTTGTAATATACTGAGCACTGTTAAATGGTGTTATTGTGAGTGTTGTTATCAGCATTATAATTTTGTATTTCTTGTATATTGCCATAATTTTTTGCTGAGTATATTTCAGTCAGTAGATATGTTAGAGAATAATTGTATGTATTATTTATGTTGTGTTGTGATGTACTGGCATTTGTATGTTTTTCATATTCAGTCATTACACATATGATCTGAGGAAAGTTTGTGTCCGTGCATCTTTCATTCAACTATTCCCCTTTTCAGGGCTATTACAAATACAATATGAATAAAAGTACTGCACATATATTTTCAAAGGTTGTAAATATTGCTTTTTGCTGTCACGTTTTTTATTACATTTGTGTACTTCATGCATTTAAAATACAGCTACACCAAGTCAAGGTTTGTGCATGATGAATCACTTTAATAGTCCCTCATACGATAGGCATTGATATTAGGAAACTTCAGGAGAATATTTGTATAATATCATAAACATGTTATATTAATGCTTGATGATAATGAGAGGGACAACAGCAAGCGATAAGAGTGAAATTAATAAGTAATGAGAAGGCCACCAGATTGACAGCAAGAGGTGAATAGTGTATGTTGAATGTGTGTATGTTTGTTGAGAGAGTGTACGTGTGTTTGCATAATGTTAAACTAATGTTAACATTAAACACCTTTTGTCTCTCTGGTAGCTTTCTGGTGGAAGGAGAGAGAAAGAGACAACACTTTATGAGAAGGGAGAGCAACAGGAGCAGGTGAAAAGAGATTGAACTCTCTAGGACAGTTTTTTGTTGACTTAAAATGTAATATAACAATACACAACAGTTCAAATTATGTTCAACTACACTGTAAAACATTTTGCTGTAAAATTACAGTAATATACTTTCAGCTGAGTTCCCAGTAAAGAGCTGTTTAATTACAACAGTGTTGCTGTGAACAAAATTACAGCCCATTAATGTATTCTAACAATACAGCTTACTACTGTATTTATTAGAAATCTAGAGTAAATTACTGGCAGCTGTGTTGACAAAGTGCTGTGTGTTTATGGTTCTTTCGGTAAAGGTTACACCTCTTCAAAAATGAATCCGTAATTAATTGATACAATTTTAGTTTTTTACAAGAAAAGTCTGTGTTTGAAAGACTTCTAACTTAGCAACATGTCTCAGCCAGATTTTGAAGAAAACTCTTTACTTGGCTGAAATGTAAGACCAAAAGTAAGCAGGCACATCCCACAGTCCATGGAGGATAACACCAAACAGAAAGGGCTTTGCTATTATGGTTGGCAAACAATGTTTCAGAATTGCCAGAAAAGTGTTGTATATTTACAGCATTGGTTATGCATTTTTATTTTACAGCTCATTACTTTATTTTATGACGTTTACAGGAGAATACTGGCAGCAGGGTTGCCAGTAAGGTCCTGTATATTTACAGCATTGGTAATGTGTTTCTATTTTACAGCTCGTTACTGTATTTTCTGATGTTTACAGTAGATTGCTGGCAGCAGAGTTGTCAGTAAAGTGCTGTATATTTACAGCATTGGTAATGTTAAACATAAAAAAAATAACAACTAGCAAGCTGAGAGCTAAATGAATCTGTTTTCAAACAATTCCACATGAGACCAGTTATTTGCTGTGAAAGAAACATTTGTGATCACGTGTTAACCTCTCCTCAAGTACCACAAGCCAGTCCATGTATTTGAGCTAGCACACCTGATTGAACTTGTGTATTATCAACTAGTCCTTGATTACTTAAGCTGGTGTACCAGTTTACAGTTAAATACTGTACTTACAAACATTTGCAGAGGGAGGTGCTGTAACACCCTTAACACTGTTTACAGTAATGTTCTGTATGTCAAGAAAACAGTATATTACTGTAGAATTCCCTTGTAAATTCACAGAATTTTTTTACAGTGTGTTTTAAGATACATCCATCTGGAAAGTCTCACACAATTAAGATGTGCCTCGACTGAAAGCAAAGTGTTACTGTAAAAAAAACTCTTCGAGTGATCCTCCGTATTTGCATAAAATGGTCTGGGCTAAGCCCCGGATGTCCTTCAATGCTGGAAACGCCTCTGGTGTGCATCACTTAAACGTGTGCCCTGGAAACACTTCCGTTGTGTTGTGGGCTATTTGCACATGTTGTCTTTATGTTGCGTGCTATTTGCATGTGTTGTATTTATGTTGCGTGTTGTGTGCTATTTGCACGTGGTGTCTTTATGTTGCGTGTGGTGGGCTATTTGCACATGTTGTCTTTATGTTGTGTGCTATTTGCACGTGTTGTATTTATGTTGCGTGTTGTGTGCTATTTGCACGTGTTGTCTTTATGTTGCGTATTGTGGGCTATTTGCATGTGTTGTCTTTATGTTGCGCGTTGTAGTAGGGCTGCTCGATTATGGAAAAAATCATAATCACGATTATTTTAGTCAATATTGAAATCACGATTATTTAAATCGATTACTCATTGATTTTGGAAATTTGCATGTTGATTTAAAAAAACAGTGAAAATATTCTGACATCAGGAACGGGTGCATTTTTTTTACTTTGTTGAGGGTGACCAGCACACATAGTTTGTTAGGATGTTTGGATTTGATTAGACTGCAATTTCTTTCAATTACAAATAATTTATTTATATTTATTATATTAAATAAATTAACACTTCTAAACGTATCTTATTTTCTATTTTGCCTGCAGGTTTTACATGTGCGCACGATCACTGTGCTTGATAAGTCTGCTGTAGAATCACAAACAGCAGTTCAAACAAACTACTGAATAGAAGTAACACGAAGCTTGGCTCTTCAGTCAGTACACAGAAAATATCCCAAACAAGACTCAAATAGACAAAGCTGATTAGCTAACTAACAAACAAAGTACCTGCGTTGCTGTGAGGTAAACTCATGGAGCTGTTGCAATCACCTGAAATATATAAAATAATGTAGCCCATACTCTGCCTTTGTCGCCACTTCTGCACAGCATTTCTCATATAAAGCACGCAGAGCAACTATGGTAAAGTTGTGGCGAGATGGCAAATTATAACGCTTTCCCAAAGTATGCAACAACATTCTAGAGCGGTCGTTCTCAACTGTGCTAATGGGGCACACATCTTAGGCTAAAAGTATGCAACGGCATGTGTTATTTTTTTGTGCCTGCGCGCACGATAGATATGGAGTTACACTGTAAAATGCGTCTTTAATAGACGACTGAGTTAGTTTCACTTTCGTTTTCGGGAGGGACAAAAGTGCGTGTCATTCGAACACAAGACAAAAATAAGAGTTCTTAGAAAAAGCAATGTACAAAAGAATAGTTTTTTCCCGATTACATTGTTTTTGTAATCGTTAGGAGCTGAAATCGAAATCGCGATCAAAATCCGATTAATTGCACAGCCCTACGTTGTAGTCTATTTGCATGTGTTGTCTTTTTGTTGCGTGTTGTGGCCTCTAAGGGCCAGCGTAAACCATGGATGTATTAAGATGTCGTAGCATCCGGTAGCAACAATGCACGTTCATGAGCTTCTATCTTGTCTCACAACAAGTATAGTTCGTTAATACGTCCATCGGTACCCTTGGCGAACTCATTAACTCGCCATTTCATAGTCTAAAAACATTCACTAACGTTAACGATTGTGTTTTCGTTGTTCCTGATCGTTTACATGCTTATCTAAACGAACAATGGATGTATTTAGGCAACCAAGGAACTGCAATCATTATGTCATGTTAAGTAGCGCTAGCTACTGGGTTAGCCTGCAGTGTCGTGAACAGACCTTCTAATATATCCATGGCCTCATCCTTCATCCACGTTACAGGCTTTACAACATATATCCCCCGGACGCATCCTATGATGAGTGTTGAACATGGATGTAAGAGAAACCTTAAACCTAACCGATGCTTATTACAAGTTACATGTACTCCCAACATTTTTGTGATTAAAAAAGTTGACTTTTGTCTCAAACATTTCATGGAATAAATCTCATGACTCTGACAGGCTTTCAGGGTTCGATTCAGTGTTACCAGGCTTCAACATTCTTACTCAAAACAATATTTATGGGAGCAAAACACAATTACTGGGACATTTCTAGAAATGGGTGAATCTGTTGTAAAAATTCAGGGACACATTTTGTTAAACTCCACTATAGAGAAAGGAGGAAACTATAAATAAAAGAAAAAAGGCATTAAAAAACAATGTAGGACAAACCAAATCTACATCCGATATGGGAAAGACAAAATACACAGCTGGGTGAGGTTGGGGAATATAAGTGGAGGCGAGAGAGGAAAAGGCAGAAAGAAATAGGTAAGAGGGAGAGGAAGAACACAGAAAGTGTGTGAACAGAATCATTAATAAATTAAAAAATATAAAGTTTTAAAATATTTACATAAATAGGTGGAGACATATCCTTACACAAGGAGAGATGCCCTGTCATATTTAGATGTTATTTTTATTGTAAAAAATGCCATCCTGTTGGCCTCAAGGGACTGTGGGATGCTACTTAAAAAAAATATCCCAAATTTGTGAAATGAACTCTGTCTCTAATAAATATGCCAGGGCAGTCAAACTTTGAGAAAGGATGCCTTACACTGTCTCCACCCAAATCCCTGACAAATTTGCCCATTTCTCTGTTCACCCACATTCTGGTTTTGTTGATCTTTCTCGGATCTGCTTTCCTCCAGTGACATCTCTCATTGTTTGAAGAGAAAAGGATCTTCATCTCAGGAAAGATGCCATGGAGGTGCAACTGGTCCTGCTTCATCACTGTGACAAGCTCCACACCTTTGATGTTGTCAAGGTCGTTGCCGCCACAGTGAATTAGCAGGATATCCGTGACTGTTCTTCCTCTCAATGATTCCTCCATCTCAGACCCCCCCAACCAAACCACCACACATGGCCATCCAGTCCCAGGTTCCTCCCTGTGGTGTATCTGGCTCTCTCCTCCTCACGTCGGATGTAGCCGTCACCCATCAGCCACACTTTCAGACCTAGACATTATTAAATATTGGATTTTAAAAAATGTACTTTGTGCTCTTTAAACAAAAATCGTTTATTAAGCTTTCATATACATTTTATAGCATTACAGGTACTAATCATACCCTCAAGTAATACATGAGTCATGATAATTTAATGCAGGATGGATAATAAATGACTGTGGCTCATAAAGTAATGATAAGGTCAGTGATTTTAGTTCACAATTAATCAAGTGTTATTTGTCATTTGTAATCACAGGATTATGCAAATAGAATAAATAAGAATGCTTGTAATGAATATAGTTCACTTTGTCCAAGTACGGCCAGGACCCATTAGGATTTCTGCTTTCCTTGGACTCAGTCCATCTGGGGCAGGGGTCTCCAACTTCAGTCCTGGAGAGCTACCATCCTGTAGGTTTTCAAATATTGTAGCCTCATTCAGCTCCTCATACAGCTAATTAGTAGAATCAGGTGTGCTAAATTGAGGTTCAAGTGTAAACAGTCTGGATCGTAGCTCTCCAGGAACAGGGTTGGAGACCCCTGATCTGGGGGTATCTTCCAACTCTAAAAAAAGTAAATAAAAAACATTTATGTTCTCCCTACTTTAAAAACAAAAAAATTATCAGCAAATGCTTATTCAGTTGCCCTAGCTAGCACTCAGACAACTTATGTGTGTGTTCCTATAATACATATATCCTGCCAGGTCCATCAATTTGTGTATCATCTTCATTAAATGATTATGTAAATATATATAAATATTGTTCACCTTGTCCAAATAGCTGCAGAGACTCGTCCACAGACTATGACAGATGGACAATGTAATTACTTTAAAATACATGTATTAAATGCATTGCACTTAAAAAACACTGTACTGTTGTAAGAATAGACTATAAATGCTTACTCAACAATGACGACAAAAAAGAATTAGTTTTACAGCACACACACAGCTTTCAGTCAATTGTTACCTAGTTAGTGAGCTTTCTATAACGTTAGCTAGCTAAGTAATATTGAGTAAGTTACGGTTAAAATACACTGTAATATTCAGTGTAAGGTTAGCCAAAGTAAACTCTGTTTTGCTAACGTCATAACGTAGACACAATGGTACACATTTACATTTATTAAACGAAAGACCAAACAGCTATTTTCCTGTATTGAATCCAAGTATTGAACTTACTGTAACTGAAAACTGATGTAGACTATTTTCATCCATAGCTGACTGACTGTATATCGCTCGAGTGAGTTCCAGCTAACTCATGTTGCAACACGACCTCCGGAAAAGAACCGTCATATGAGCATGCGTAGTACAGGGCGACATAGGTGGGCGCAGTCCCGCGGTTCTGCGCGCGTTCATTGTGCACGTTCATCATGCCTAGTATAATAACCATAGAAATAAAATGGATAGAAAGGCCATTGAACTGCTTGCCATGGTCATTCGATTAGTACACAACAAAATGGTGACTGTTGTTAGTTGTCACGGTGACAATTCGCGAATAGGTTTAATGCGGAAGTAGGCTAGGTCTTTGCAATGGAATAGTACACATAAAAATGGCTGCCGCTCTAATCATTCTGCTACATTGATTTGAATTGGAATGGCCTTTCTATCCATTCCAATAACTCTGAAATCTGCTACTAGTGAATGTTAAAAATGTTGAAAACATATTCATTGAGATGACTAGCACAGATGGCTCAGTGGGTAGGGAGTCAGACTTGTAGTCAGAAGGTTGCCAGTTCGATTCCCGACTGAGCCAAATGTTATTGTGTCTTTGGGCAAGACACTTTACCCTAATATTAGTTATATATTGGACGTTTTTTATAAAGTAACACTGTCTACTGCTCATATGCAATAATCCCCTACAGAAGACGACCAATTCATGACTAGCGACTCCAGGAATGCCCCGGACAGAACGCTGGTGTAGCTGCAGAATACGGCAGAAGGAACGCCCAGGAAAAAGCAGAAATAATGGCCAAAGTTCATCTTCCTTGACAGCAGAAACTGGCATATAAAGAACGTTTTGTCCCTAAAGTTTAAAACATTAGAATTTCTAGCGGAAAATGGATACTACAGTTGTATTTAGATTTTTTGTGTATGTATGAAGGCTACTTTCATAATTATTTAGGTTGCAAGACCACCGCGAAAGAGGCAGCAAAACAGGCAGCGCAAACAGTTGTTGTTGAGGCGAGCAGATGCACTAAAATGATAATCAGTTTAATATTTGATGTCCTACTAGTAGTTTTTGTAAACTATTTTAGATTGTTCATCTAACAGCGGTTCACACTTGAGAGGTGCAAAACTATTCTGTTCTAACACCTAAACTATTCACATTTGTTGAATCAGCATTTAACTTTGCATATGTAAATTCATTTTCGAATAATCTGTTTGGAAAACATGTCTGTGATTACTAATGAAATAATCCAAGGATATTTAGCTCCCATCAAATCTACAAGAAGATGCTTATTCAGCCAATGCACCAAACATAATACAACAATAAATACAATAAGAAACCATATTATGTTGAAGTAAGATAGTTATTTAAGAACAGATTATAATTAATTTAAGTTTGCAATTGAGAATTTGATTGAACAGCCTCCTGCTACATGTGTGCGCGTTTACCTGTAACCTTCCCTGGTAAAACGAGAGCACTGCTTATCAGAATCCAATCATTAATGCCGACTGAACATCCCCGCCCTTGTTTTTACTGACAGCTGAATCATCTGTGTGCATGACATGGTTACTTATCCGATCACTGATAATTACATAATTGTACAGGGGCAAACTCGTGGAAAAATTCAGCCCTGGGTCTGTAGTTACACCAGCCCACATTAACCTGCCCAAACAAACCCACCACCCTGCCCTTAGGCATACACACTTACTATGTCCACATAAATGCGGTAGTGCTAAAAAAAAACACTATAAGCAATACAGTAGAGTGCTCCAAACATTAAATCTACAAGTGACTGGAAAACAGTATTGTTTTCAACCTTTTAAAAAAACCTGTTTAAAACAAATAGAGGCAGCCTGAGGAAACCCTCCCCATTTAGATTTTTGGAAGTGTACATTTTAGGAAACTACAAAACGTCTTGAATATAAATCAGTTTGAATAAGTTCTTTAACACAACCCAAGCTACATAATTGTAATGTTGAGTTAATTCAAAAAGTAATAAGGGGGAAAACTGCAATAAA
This sequence comes from Umbra pygmaea, assembly GCA_016801145.1. Taxonomy (NCBI): domain Eukaryota; kingdom Metazoa; phylum Chordata; class Actinopteri; order Esociformes; family Umbridae; genus Umbra; species Umbra pygmaea. The sequence goes on from JACXGM010021229.1 coordinate 8,729, forward strand.
ATATTGCATTTTGTTTCATTCTAATTCTTATTAGAGGCATGAGAGACATATCAACCCTTATTAGACTATTTAATAAAACACATTGGGCCCTATTTTACACCCAGCGCAATTGACTTTTTACACAAACGCATGTATCATTCCTATCTTGCACCCGACGCATATGGGACTTTTCCCTCCACAGACGTGCATCGGTAAATTAAGGAATGAACTTGCGTTCATTGGGCGGTTCAGCGAAAAGAAGAGGCATGTTCTGGCACAAACGTTCCCTGGTGCTATCTTGCAGTTCCCGAAAACAATTCCGCCACTGACCAGGAAAAACCTGGTTAAAAGTCAGTGGCGTGTTATTCATATGCTATTTTAAGGGCGCATGCTTAACCATAATGTAGCGTGTGCACAACACGCATAGACTTTGCTCCTCTCATTTACACAAATGCAGCAGTTCTTTATTAATGCAATACATTACTAGAAGGAAAAATATTACCACATGAGGGAAGTCATTGTGGTGTCCGAAAATGTGAAAAAATAGGTTTACATCTATAGTGTTCACATTTACTCAAATTATTCAGAATGAATTATTTGCACTGATATACATCAACCTCAAGGGAACCCATTCAATCAACAAGTACACAAGTAATTTGCAATGCTAATAGTCAAATCACCCATGTTTTTGCGAATTACTCATTTCATGACTCATTTATGGCAACTTTGCCATGAGGAATCCCCCCTTGGATGGGTGGCTGTAAAAGGGGAAAACGGCTATCCGTTAAAGACATGGTTAATGATGACACCATTTATGATGCCAGCAAGTGCGTGAAATGCTGTTTAATCGAAAACACACACAAACACGCAGTGTAGCCCAATTGAATGAACATTTGGCACACTGAAAATGCGCGACAGGTGTTTGGACAGAACCGGTACACTACTCAAGTCGCAGCATTGTTTGTGGCTTGTTGTGTTTTACGCAACATTTCCATGAATCATCAATGTGTTGATGACATTAATTAGGAAATATTAGAGGACTTCCGGAGACGTGATGTTGAAATGCATGTGCCGTTGCCACTTAACTTAGATGCCCAGAAATGCAGAATGGGAGAAGAAAGCTTATTTGACACAAGAGTAATCTCGGTCTAATGTTAAGACTAGCTACATTGCAAAAATATTACCATGCATTCATAACCTCGTGATTCAGTGAGAGTCCAAAACATCGTAAAGTTGGCTATGTCTCGTAACATTTCTTTATTTACATTTTGTAAAAAGAAAAATCAATAGCAATCCGCCGTTATAATAGCAATCCGCCATGGAACAAGCGTGCCTGCTCTTAAAGGGAATGTGAGATGACGCTCTGATTGGTTAATTGCACATTAACCACACCTATGACTAATGAAGCTTCTTTAGACCTACCCATTTTAGATTTGCGGGACAATGTCACTTGCGTTTCGCGTTTGATACTTGCGTTTCAGATCGTTAAAATAGGGCCCATTATGAACTAATATGCACACTTAATATTACGTGTGTCAGTATTTAGACAGTGAACATTTTTCTTAAATCAACCCCATTGAAAACCTCTAGAAGACAATGGATGGTCACAAGACACAAAAACAAGAAATGAAGACGAGCTGCTTGAATTTCTTCAACAAGAGTGGCATAAAGTCACCCAACATCATGAATGACTGGTGGAAAGCATGCCAAGATGCATGAAAGACAATTGTATTATTAATCCACCAAATATTGATTTCTGAACTCTTCCTAAGATACCACATTAGTATTGTTTTGTGTTCAAATGAATATATTGTTATACTTATTTTCTTTACATTATTCAAGGTCTGGTCATGTTTGTTATTTTGATCAGTTGCCATTTTCGGGAAAATAAATACTTTGAATGACAATATTTTTTCAATTGATTTGGGAATAAACAAAAATGTTGATTTTTACCAAAAACATATTTAACAATAGTAAAACCAGAGAAACTTTTATGCAGAGGTCTCTTACTTTTTCTCAGAGCTGTATATATATCTAGGATAATGTTTCCCCAACATGCAGTGCTTTGTTAGAAACAAAAGCACATCCAGAAATTCGCTCTTCTCACTGCTCCCGTTTCTGCAATTGAAATAACTAAACTAATATGCAATAACCCCGTTATCGTACTCTTTTGTACACCTACAAGGCATAGTACATTTGTTATTTAATGCTATGTTGTGCAGATTATTGTTCCTTTCTCTTGGGCACTTTTTCTTCACTTTAAAAATAGAAATATTTACAAGCTACAGTTTTCTGTCCTAAAACACTAACCATCAAATCCAAGACAAAAAACGCTTTAGGTAATAACAAATAAAAAACATATTGTACGTTTTACAATTCACACGCCACAGTGGCTGGTAGATTAGGCAAAGATACCAGCCAATGTGCAAAGGCACCAGCATTTGGCCGGTGTTCATTTCCCAACCTGGCATGCTTTGCTGAAAAACTGGCGTCTCGTTGGCCAGATATTAACCCTGGTCATGGCATTTCTGTTTATTTCTGAAGCCCCAGCACAAGGCGATGTTAATTGAACTGATTTTACACCTGTGAGTTCAATCGCTGAAGTATAGTTGGCAAATGTGTAATTTTCCCATGCATGTACTGACTTAATTTTGTGTTGGAAGGTGTAGTGTAATGAGGATCAGATGACATGCACTTGGAGGAAACGTGAGCGCTCACAACATCTAGCAACCTGCTGAGAAGTTGCAAAAGTAAAAATTATTATTAATGGATTTCAAAATTTTCCTCACCAGGTTGGACCTACAGGCAGTGTTGAGTAAACTCTGGGGACAAGTGGACCAAGACAATTGCCCAGTAGCAAACATGATCATTGTCCACAGGGGAAATGTGCTTTGGAGTAGCCTACATGCTTTCCAACGGAATATGTTTAATCCAGAAGCTAGACTGGATGTAACCTTTGTGGACTGTGAGTCCAAGGGTGAAGGGGCAATTGACCAAGGTGGTCCCTCCAGGGAGTACTACAGGCTCCTCATGAAGGACATCCAAAAATGTCCCATCTTTGAGGGTCCTGAAGCAACGAAACGTCTTTCTCTTGATGTCCATGGTATTTCTTTTGTTCTTTGCCTGTGTTAAGAAGCAAAATTTGTATGTACAATTTTAGCCAAAGCAAACTTAGTGTAGAGGTTTTGATAGGTGCATTGTGACAAGAAGTCATCCAGATAATACAGCTAAAGCACATTTAGAATAATCTTTCTTTATAGCATCCCACGAGGGCCTGTATAAGACAATTGGAAAAATGATAAGTGTGTGTGTCGTACATGGAGGGGTCGGTCCACACTTCTTCTCAGAACAGCTCTTTGCAGCAGTGTGTGGAATGCCTGCCCTGCCACTCAGTCTAGAGGAGGTAAGCCACACTGCTCTGCGCACCCATTTGGAAAAAGTAAGTTTAATATTCATGCTAACATCAAAGTTAATTTATAGTTCATCCTGTTTTTAATGTATGTTTTTTCAGTTAGCATTTCTTAAATGCCTGTCATAAATGTGTATTCTAGATAAAAAAAGCAGAGGACATATCAGAGGTGCAGAAGAAGCTGGATAACGCATTTGACTTGCTGAGCCTACTGGGGCTGAACGGGCTGTAAAGACCATGGAGGAAAGGGATATTCTTGTTGAGTTGGTTGGTCAACAATTTCTCCAGGGGAGAATGTTGACGGTTTTGGAGCAGTAAGTCAAATCTGTTATAAATTAACTCTTCACTATAATTCACTATAATGTGTATAGGCATTTTGTATATAGTGTAAAGTTTTTATTTAACTGATTACAGGTTCAAATCTGTTCCGAACACCCTTGGGCTGCTGGAGGCTTAAGGGAAATACCCAGAATGGTTCCGAGGACTTTTTGTGGACCCCATAAAGCCTCCTACTGCCAGGGACCTGAGGGAACTGTTCGGAATCATTTACTCCATGCCAGGAAGTAATCGGCGGCGGTTGGAGAATGATACAATTTGCCACTGGTTTAATTGGCTAGTCGAGGTACAAGGTAAGATAGGGGTTTTTAAAACATTTGTAATTACAAAGTAATCGATTTGGGATTTTAATGCATTTCTTAAATATAATTTCATATTTTACTCCTTAGATGGAGAATGTCTTCCACTAACAGTGGCAATGGTGTTGGAGTTTGCCACTGGGGCAACAGTAGTGCCACCTCTAGGGTTTGTGGAAACCCCAACCATTGAGTTTCTCCACCCAACAAGAGGGACGCACGCTGGAGAGCATAAATACCCAGAGGCAAACACGTGTGCTGGAAAATTACGACTCCCACTTCACAGTACATACAACACATTTAAGACATTTATGTCTTCTGGAATTCTGAATTCCCAAAACTTTGGTATTGCTTAAGCAGACATTGATTTAATAAATTTTGTATTTTTTAAAATAGTTGTGTTAGTGTATGTTTGACCTTCATTTTTAATTAATATATTAATTAGGCAGTAAATTTGTTTATGTAGTTTACAATTTGCTTTTCTTTATTATCGTTAATCTATTAAATAAATATTTTACAAAATGTAAAATGTATGTTGTTTTCTGTAATGACTTGAATAAGAGACATTCATAACCTTGTAAACTTTACTTAATTCAAGATAGCATAGCATCCACATTTAGCTCGGCCATTCCCCCGAACATTCTGGTCCAAAAACACATATTCTCTCCCATATTCCCAGCCACTCTCGGCTGCTAGGCAATACATTTTGTGCTCTGTGCGTGATCTCGCAGGATCGCGGTAGCAACAGAGTGTAGCAAGTGTTATTTAAATATACTTCTGGTGTACTTACAAACTTTTCAATGCCTCGTACAGAACCTACTTGTACTACTTTAGAATTTTGGTACCATTCTGGACATTATAACCGTGACGTCAGTATTAGAGGTGGATTTTTCACAACACCAAAAGACTTTGTGACAACGTCATCAATAGGTAATTCCGTGACCACAGAGCCATGGTAATTTCCTTACCTTCCCACAATGATGCGGCATCGTTATTTAAAGACCAGCTGATGACCAATTATTTGGTCATTTTCTTACCTTGTCACCACGTCTTAGCCAGGTCATTTCTTGACGTTAGGCTTATTGGTGTCAAATACATTAATAGAAGGATATACATATGTTTTCACGTGTGTTTTTATATATATATTTTTTATTTATTTAACCTTTAGGTAACCAGGTGAGCACGTTGAGAACAACTTCTCATTTAAAACGGCGAACTGGCCAAGATAAAGCAAAAAGGTGCAAGTACAGACATAGTTACACATGAATACAAATACACAAGAATTACAAGAAAGGTAGAGTAAGGAAGAAAGATAAAAGATACAGTCAAAATTGAAAGGGGTAGATGTAAGTAAATGTACAATTAGTGCAAAGAAAACTGAGATTTAGAGGTAGATCAAATTAGTGTACAGAGTGGCAGGCAAATACAATGTAAAAAAAAAAATATTAACACTAGAATGAATTGTACAAATGGTAACAGTGCAAATAACAGTTGAATAAATAACAAAATGAAAATAAAATACTGTTCAGGACAGTATATACAACGGTGCTTATTGGGCAAATGCTAAGGTAATGGATCAGATGGGGAGAGGTAGTGTACATGTGAGGGGGGCGGGGTCAGCAGGTGCAATGGTTAGACAGAAGCTCTGATAATCGTGATTTAAAGGAAGTGAGGGAGACAGTGGTCACGAGTTTCAGAGTCTTATATATAAACATATAGACTGGAAAATAAATTTAACAGTAGGCCTATTTTGAAAAGTATGCTATTTTTTCAACATTTTATTTGAAAAAAAGCCATTTGAAATGATTTTTTAATTCAATTGTGGTGGTTTCGTTACTGCAGCAAACTTTTAAAATGGCGGTTGCAATAAATTCCAGAGTGGACTCAACCAACTGAAACGCTACATGCGCTACGTGAACTCAACAAAAAAGTACTTTGGCACAGAACATTTTGCATACAAGCGTCCCACCCCCTATTTTTTACAGCCTGTTTCTAACACGGTTCAAATGTATCTGTGACTTTATTTAATCTCTGGTCCCTGCGGTCGAAATACACCAAGTACCATGTCCTAGTTCCTGGGGAAAGTTCCTGCGGTGGAAAAGGTAAGTGTACCGTGTTTGTTCATTTAAAAGTATATTTGCAGACTAGTGACAGTAATACATTTTTGTTGGTCAAAAGTAAAATGTCTGAGGGCTGAATGTTTTGGTGGAATTTGCTGTTGTAAGAACACTTTTTATTAACTGTAGAAATTGTGATGAACATATGGGTACATGTTTGCTGCCCCCATTTATCTTAAGTCGTCTAGTAACATTGTTTATATAAATAGATTTTTTACCATTGCTAGCAAAACAGGGTTGTCCATGCTTGTTTCCTGATGTCCTGTACACCAAAAACATGGACAACAGTTGTTTTTGTTGGAAGTCTTGTTGACGAAAGGTGTTTTGTATGGATAATTGATGTTTAATAATTTAAAAGAAGTGTATTTGCAGACGACAATATATTATTTTCCACGTGCATAACTTTGTTATGTTCTGTTTGCGGTGAACTTGTTTCCCGCCAGAACATGCTTACCAAACAATGATTTGTACAGCAACAGATGCTCCAGCGTATGTTTATTTGAATCAGTCAGCCTCCTATTGTGGCAAATTATTTCAACATCCTTGTAAATAGAAAAGCTTTTTTTTGACTTTATTATTGAATTTTTCAATTATTAGCATTATATATTTGTTTATATTTTTTCTCCTCCCATTTACTAGCGACCTGGCTTTCGTCTGTAAATGTTGACACAATGGTGGTGTGGGAAACTTAAGCTCACATCTATTCTCTTCTCCTATTGCAGCCTATAGTAAATAACCACAGTGTATTTCAGGTAAGTGTTTCAAATAAGTTCTAGTAATACATATGACGACATTTTTGCTCACTATACTGAAGTTCTGTCTAGCAAAACATTAACCATGCAAATTGTAATAGCTGATGTAGTACATGTATTTCAGGGCTCTGTGCTGGTCTTTTTACCTAAGTTGAAAAATTCAGGATCACACAAAGACAATCTCGTTGCACTATATACATAATTTTATTGGGGCACTGTAAACTGGCAGACCTGGCAGCTTGGACCAGTGAGTTCCAGGTGAAGCACAATGCTGTACTGAAATTGCTGCAAAGCCTCATCCACAACTGCCATCCACTGCCCGTACACTCCTGAAAACAGCTAAAGAATTGAAAACTGTGGAGAGGTCTGGCATGCAGTGTCTACACTACCCATTAAAGGAGATGCTATCTGAGACCCTGGATTGTTACCCAGTTCAGCTTGTGAGTGATCTTGAGACTCTGGAGGTGTCCTTTAATGTTGATTGACTCCCTCTTTTCAAAAGCTCTGGGAAGTCCATGTGGCTGGTCCTCTGTGCAGTATTGCTTACTACAGTTACCATTTTTCCATCTAAATTGACTTGTGTGGTGAAGTAGCCAACTGACCTTGCCTTCCTGGAAGACACAGTGAAGGACCTAGGTGAGATCTTAGCAAATGGCCTGAACTACAGAGGGAGGAACATTAAATTGACAGTTAGGTGCTTTGTGTGTGATCCCCTCCCCCAGCCAAAGCAATGATCAAGAACACTGAATGTTGGACAGAGTTCCAGTTGAGCATGTAGGCGAAAGGCACGCAGTGGAGTAGGCTCCCGATACTATCAAATACATTTCATACAAATCCTATATTTTCCCAATCTAAAAGCAATATTTTTATTTTGTAAGACTTTATTACTATTTCAACCATTGATGGCGGCCGAAAGTCGACAGAACAAGACTAAAACTAACTATCAGCTACTTCATCACACAAGTGATGAAGGTGTTAGGTCCTGATATCTTTCCATCCCCACCAGTCCTGGACAGATCTCATCGAATTGGCCCCAAACAATCGGATAACCAAGCCAACGGCAAACCACGGGTCTTTATAGTCTGCTTCCACTATTACACCGACAAGGAATGAGCCAGTCGCTGGGAGGCTGTCAATCGGCGTCAACTGTTTCATCGGGAGAGGAAAATCTACATCTTTCTGGACTATAACGCTAGCACTGCCAAGAAGAGGGCTGTTTTCTCCAATATGAGACGCAATCTACGCGAGAAGGAGGTGCAGTTCTCTCTTCGTTTTCCAGCCCAGCTCCGTATTGACTTCGGTGGAAAGAAGCTACAATTTGACTGTCCAAATAAAGCCCAGAGATGGTTTGACGGAAATGGCGTTCTACCAAGTTGGAAGTATTTCGACTAGCTTGGAATGACAGTACTCTGCATTACCGCAATGCACTTACTTCTGCCCGATCAGCCTATTTCTCCAACCTAATTGAGGAGAACAAAAATAACCCAAAATTTATTTTTGATACAGTTGCAAAGTTAACTAAAAAGCAGAATTCCACAAATGAAATTGGACTACATTTTGACAGTAATGAATTCATGAGCTTTTTTGATAAAAAGATCATTACTATTAGAAAACAAATCACTGAATCCTCCCTTAAGACGCATATATCCCCTAAACTCATATGTCCTGAGATTGTGCAGAACAGTCAGGATGTTGGCTTAGGAAGGACACTGGAATTTTTTAACCCTGTATCCCTTGAGTCTTTCA
>JACXGM010021230.1:0-17362 GCA_016801145.1 Umbra pygmaea
ATGGAATGTTCTCGCATAAATCCGCTAAACGAAATGTACCGGAGCAACGTAATTCAAGTACAAATATAGCCTAATAACAAAACGTGCAGTTCAAACGTAAAAACACCCTAAATAGGTTGGCATAGAACGTAATTTAGGTTTTCAAAATAGTTTCCTGAGAACGTAATTTGGGAGAAATTCTGAGATTTACGGTTGATTTCATTTGTAACTATATTAGGGTGACCATATATTGATTTCCAAAAAAGAGGACACTTGGTCCGCCGCCAGTGTTGCCAACTGGAAGTTAGCTAAAGTCTGCTCGAAAAGTTGCTAAATGTTGCTAGATGGGTCATACGCTAATTAACGTATTTGTAACGTCATCACATCCACTGAACTAAGATTCTGCACACGACAGAAACAGGAATGAACAACTGTCTTAAACTGTCTTCTGATTAAGTGCATGAAAATAATAAAAATAAATGGTCAAATTAAACTCTTAATTGAAAACAAAAGGGATTCATGATTGTCCTTGACAATGGTGTTAGAACATGCGCAGCTCATTCAGGTCTATGTCAGCTGCGGTGTGGTAGGGCTGCTCCGCCTTCTTCCCTGCTCACCTTTCTCTCACTCTCTCTCTGTGTCAGAGTTGCACTGAATAGAATACAATAGACGGAGAGAGGTGTGCCTCCGATATCTTGCAGGAAAGCAAGACCACAGGATCGCAGCATTATACTAGCAACTTTCTTTTTACGAAAAGTAACTAATACATTTTTTGGAAAAAGAGGGGGTCTGAAAATTTGCTAAAGTATCAACAAAATTGCTAAGTTGGCAACACTGCCCGCCGTGAGACAAAAATTCAGACAGGCTTCTTTAATAAACATGCTTTATTATGCCTGTTATGCCTCACTGGTACAAAATAACTAAACAAAGTACTGTAGTATTGTGTACAAAGCGCAGCGCCAGTCAATAAAAACCCCATTGAAAACTAGACATTTTCATGGATTTATAAAACTCCCCCGGACGCCCCAGACAGTGCGTAAAAAGTTGACATTTTCAGGCAAAAGAGGACGTTTGGTCACCCTAAACTATATGTTGTCTTGCACCATTATGCTACAGTAGATTGGCCCGGTCACGGTTGCAGATTAGAATCTGTTGTCAATCGACCCACCAGGTATATAATGGCGTGACAAAATATTACAAAATTGTCCAGTAAATGATTCATTAAGATAAATGCAATTCATTATAAATTAATAACTCAACAGATGGCAAATGTTATTGGTTGATATAAGTCATGCATTACGAAACATTGATTAAGACAGGGATAGTGTGTAGTGGTAAAACAAAATCCAACCACAGACGAACTAGGGGACAGGAAAAAAGAATCTCAGAAGAGCTGTATAAGGGTTATGCTTACAACAGAGCCCATTGTGAAACACTAATTTCATGTTTATACAACAATGCCTTTTTCACATAAAAAATTTAAAAGTCATCTACCGGTCCATAATTTGCATCATGATTTATGGTCACCAAACACATGCTTTGAAATCAAAATATAATTTCTGTGACAGCAAAAGCAATTGGTTTTAGATGCAATACATTATTTTTCTTCCAAACACCATTTCAATAAAGTCTTCACTACCATGACACCATAATCTGCTCCTATGAAATGAAATGAAATGTGTTTCTCTTTTTTTTAAGACTGCAGATTGTGCCTACTCATTACACATTGGCAATCACTTCAATGTGTTAACAAACTGGACCACATTCAGAGATGCCCTGTCCAAAGAAGTCCTGACCTTGGCAACATGGGGAAAGGACATCAACAATTTCATGTTGTATCTGGATGGCAGAATGTATTGATTTTGGCAGATGGAAGTGAATGGAAGATGGAAGTGAATCTAAAAACATATTCTCTGAAATGTCAATGATGTCAGAAGAATATGTCTTCTATTTTATTTGTTTCTTTATGGAGCGGAGAAGCCCAAAGTACAATACTTTTCATCTTTTGAGATGAATAGAATAAAAACATAGATGAAAACATAGGAACATGGAATTATTAATATTGCATATCCTCAGCCGTTGGTTACCACAAAATTAACTACAAATGTTTTGTCTTATTTAAAAAGAGGTCCCCTGCAGGGATTTCTGTTGTTATTAAGGTCATAGCCTTTATAAATTCTTTAGAATTGCTATGAACAGAGAGTTGTTTAGTACCAAAAAGACTTTGCATGCTGGCCAGCAACCCACCATGCAATCCGTTGCTTCATTTAGGAGCAGTGGGCGGAGAGCTCCCTGACCATCATGGCAGCAGGCACTGCTTTTGGGCCCTCTTCACCCAGAGCTCCACACCTCATAATTTATGTGCTCAACACATTGCTTTTCCTTAGTTGGGAAACTCAACTGAGCAGGAATAAGAATGCACTCACTCAGTTCCAGTGGATATCTCAAAAACATAACCAAACATGAACTGTAAAATCCCTTTCATACTCAGCCTGAATGATATAAAACTGTCCATGCCATTAATTATATGCAAACAATAATATGACAGGTACCTGAATGGAATGGGTGAAGTTGTGGTGTGATTAGTATGAATAGATTTTTTAATTTCATGCACTACACTCTAACGAGCTACGGCATTGATGTCCTAGCACAGGAAGCTCACTGGGGTTAATCCATAACAACATTTCACAGAGATGATGCACATTGTTATTATTTTCAATTTCATTCGATTTTTCTCAATTTTCTCCCCTCTAAATTGTTCTTGTTAAATTTCTTCCACACAATCCCTGCTACGTCGGCAGCTCCACAAATATTGTGGCATAGTGTGTCCTACAATGCAGCAACTTAGCCGACTACGCCACACGGACCCCGAAATGATGCACATTTGCCTAGACTGTTGACATACCCAGATGGAGAAACAAAAATAATTCTTAACATTGCCTACTGTTATGACAGGTTTTCCACCAGCAGAGCTCATTGTTCGACAGGCCTGCTTCCAAAAGACATAGTTCAATTCGTCACTGAATAGGCCATAGTTAACAGTTTCAGAATTACTGTCTACAGAAATGTCTATAAAAACACACATTCTACAAACATTGAAGTGAACATTTGTATGTTAAAAAAGTTAACACATTAACAAAACAAAAATATAACAATACCACAATTCCTATCTGAAAGTGTCTGCCATATTTTTGTTCTGCTATAAACCTCATTATTTATGTGGGGATATACAGTCTGTTAGTGATTCCCATAGAATAGGAGGGCTCAGGATATGTTGGAGCCTTTGAGAATTAAATCTGGATGATATGAATAAAGTGATTATCTAACACAAATGTATTGTGTTTATGGTAGGCTCACAATAGTTCTCTCAGAATCTCTACAGAAGGGTGTAATGAAGAATATCAGTGTTGGTATATATAAACCAGTGTGAATTCATCTATTTATAACTGTGGCCAATCCTAAACCTCCTCAATGTTACCTTGACTCTTAACTTGGGGTGGTACGGTTCACAAAACCCATGGTTCGGTTTACTGTTTTAGGGTGACGGTTTTCGGTTCTGTATGGTTCTTGTTTAGGGTACAGTATTAAAAAATAGGGTAGCACTTTACATTACAGCATAGTAATAAGATGGTAATAGTGTAGTAAGTTTGATAATAAAGAGGTAATATATAGGTAATAACATGTAATTACCAAAGTAGTAACCGGGTAATACATCACAGTAATAACATGTAATACTGGGGTAATAAGGTGATAAGAAGGTAACAGATGTTATAACATGCACTTACCAATGTAATAACTAGGAAAGGGTTCAATGATAACCATATGTATATCTGGGTAATGGTAATATAGTTATATTAATATTGGAATAACATGATTATATAGGGGTATTATATGTTGATTTTTCACATAGGCTACTATCAGCGTAATACCTTCTAAATTAGATAAGACTTCTTGGAATATAAAACTGGTATTTACCATATTATAATGCTGAAATTCATCCACCCTTTATGTTCCAAATATTTCCCTTTTGTTTCATGGTAATACTTTACAAATTATATGTTTAAACTTGGGAATTCTTACCTGGAACCACGTCTGGTAGTTTCTGTATAATAACCATGAATCAGTGCTGCAAAATGCAAAACTGCCTGTTTCTATTTCATTTCATAATATTAGAATAACAGAGGTGTAGATTATTACATGGTAAAAATACAAGGCATCAATACTATAAAATGTGTATCAAATATTACCTTGAAATAAAATAAAAACAGGCAGTTTTGCAGCACTGATTCATGGTTGTGTGCACAGAGGTAGGGATATACACAAACTTTGCATAACTGAAAATTGTCACTGCACGTTGGAACAGGTTCATGAGAGCGGTGGATTCACTTCCCTGCTCAAAAGGAAGAACTGTTGCAGAGACTGTGAGAAAATACTTTCTGCATTAGTAAACCCAGATTCAGTCAACCCCATCCCAGAGAGTTGCACATGTCAGTTGCACGTACAATGAAAATCTTTTTTGTAACAGTCCATAGAGACTAGAGTTAGTCAAGCGGTTAGAGATAACAAGGTAATAGTGTAATTGTCCGTGAGCGTGACATTGTCCATGATGTTTCAAACATTGTGATGTCCATGATGGCTTGTACAACCAAGTAGTTTATAGCAAACAGTATGATGGTCTGTGGTAAGTAGCTGTTACCCAGTCTGGTTCTTGACAGAATGCTCATGAACTGGTGATGTCTGGTGGACCTGAGTGGCTGAAACAGTCTAGGGTGGCTAGCGTCAGTGAAAATCTCCTTTGCCTTTCTGCAGCACCTGGTCTTGTAGGTGTCTTCCATGGAGGGCAGAAGGGGTCTGTTTACATGTTCTCTGAGTTTCCATGGCTAGGCAGTGATGCATCCTGTCAGCATGTTCTCAATGGTGCCCCTGTAGAAAACGAGAGACCTCTTTGGGACAGGCTGCATTTCTTCAGCCCCCTGAGGTATTCAGAGGCTGCATTGCCATCTTCGCCATGGTGGATGTGTGTAGTGACCAATCCTGCCTCTCAGACATGTTTATTCCAGGAAGTTGAAGTTCCAGGAACCCTCTCAGCGGAGTCACCATTGATGAGAATCGGCGGTTGTTTCGGACTTTCTAACTTTTTACCTCCTACCTGTAGGCCACTTCGTTGTCGTTGGTAATCAGGACTACAACTGTAGTGGGAGGGAGTCAGACTAGCAGTCAGAAGGTTGTCAGTTTGATTCCCGGCTGTGCCAAATACCCTAAGTTGCTCCAGGAATAAGAGTGTCTGCTAAATTACTAAAATGTAATGTAAATGAGTATAGGAGGGGGCTGATTACACACCACTGTGGAGACCCTGTGTTGAGGATCCTTCTAGATGAGGTGTTGTTGCCCGCATTCACCACCTCGGGGCATCCAGACAGGAAGTCTACGATCTATTTGTAGATGGAGGGGTGTAGGCCTAAGGCCATGAGCTTTTGATGAATAGGGAAGGCACAATGTTGTTGAAGGCCAAGCTGTAATCAATGAATAGCATCCTCATGTATTTATTCCTTTTGACAAGGTGGGTGAGAGCAGTGTGCATCACAGTGGCAATGGCATTGTCTGTGGATCTGTCAGGGCGGTAGGTGAATTACAGTCCAGTGCAGCAGGAAGGGAGGAGACAATGTGATCTTTGACTAGCCTCAAGTACTTTATTATTACAGAGATGAGTGCTATTGGACAGTAGTCATTCAGCTCCTTCACCTTCAGTTGCTTGGGAACAGAGATGATTGTGTATTTCTTGAAGCATAGTGGAATCATGGCCTGGTGGACGGAGGAGTTGAAGATGTTGGTGAATTCCTTAGCTAACACAGGACCCTGCTGGAGATGCCATCTGGCCAAGCAGCCTACCGGGGTTAACAGGTTTGAAGGACCTATGTACATCCTCCAAGGTGACCGAAACGTTCCCTATCATTAAACACAATGGTAGGTGGTTCCTGAGTCCTAAATGTTATACAGAAAAATAAGTTTAGATCATCTGGTAAGGACGCACTGGCATCCACCAAACCACCAGAAATTAACTTTGGTCAAATCCAAACAAGCCAACTGTTAGCTAGGCAGTCAGCTAAATATCATGAGGCCTGTTGTGAAGTGTTATTTATTGACGATACATTGTTTGCCTTCACAAAAAGTATATTAGCAATGAAAGTAATATATTTTAGTTAAATTATTAATTATGTTAGATAATGAAGACCTATGGGTAAAATCATCCTTGCTAGCCAGCCATTTTCACAATAGCAGTATATGGATTTATGTCTATTGTTAACAAGATTATCTTGCAACCTATTTAGGGAAATTTGGAATAATATGATAGGCTATATAATTATATTGTATAGTCATTGTAGAGTGTAGTAATATTGATTAATTTGCTCATTGCTGGCTGTTTTTTTTTTAATGATAGTTTTGGACATTGAGTGAGAAACATTCAAGTGACCATCAACCACCTCGGTCCTCCACTGGGTCAAAGCTTTAGCCAGGTCGGATACATAGTGTAGAGTTAAGTTGCATAGGCTATAGTAATGGTTGGTTTCAGTTTCTTATAATTCCCTGTTGTTGCAGGAAATGATTTTGACATTTATTGCAGCATTTAAATTCTGGTTCTGAATAGTTTTGCTGAATACTTGACGTAATAAAACAAACTCATATGAATCAAATTAACCAAATAATACAATAATAGGCTATGTAACCTAATAAACTAATAGGCAAATAGAGCATATTACTGTTATAGATCTGGGTGTTTGAAGGAGGCAGAATGCAGGATCTTTCAAGTTTACTCACCATCCCCGACCCAAGCTATTTACACTGAGCTTTGTGTTATTTGCCGTTTTGTCCCTCGTGACATGAGTGTTTTCGGTATTAAACTCTGTTTGATTTTCACTCATAATCCTCGCATTTATCTCTGTTCCTCCACTACAACATGGATATGTATGACAGAATGACTGACCATAATCCAAGGAGACAGCGAGGAAAGAGGCGCAGCAGACCGGCAATGGACACATAAGGCAGCCCGGTAGGTGAGGGGAGCGCATACTTTAATGAAGTGGAATATATATTCCATTCTACTTTCGAAAGTATGCACATGTCAAAGGACTATACCCGCTTTCCCAGCATGACTGGGATAGCAGAAGAGGTGTTCAGTGCCTTCGACTCTCCCTACCTGGTGCTAAATAGGCGAGATGGGGTCGAAGATTGGAGCTACAGGCCGCGGAGGAAGAGACATTAACCGCAACAGGAAAAGGACAGACCAGGAAGAGGCAGAGGAGGAGGAAGGTGAGGGAGACGGGGATCTCCAGAGCGCACACCCTAGTTGACTAGAGACACGCCCCAACTCCATTCTAGCTGTCGTCCACCCTAGTCAGCTAGAGTCTCCCTCACCGTCTGTCCCGCACCCCAGGAAGTCGGGTGTGGTAGTCGACCTGCGGGACCCTCCTCTGCCTGGTCCAGTGAAACCAGTGTCCTCCCAGCACCAACCCTGGTGGACAGATGTTCCCCTTCACTTGCCGGCCATCTCTGATTCGCTCCACTTTCCCATGACAGCAGTGACATGCTCCTTGTATCATATGAACAAATCACATGTTTCAGTTGAGCTAATTAAAGTCCAGCTGCACTCACTTCCCTAATTAATAAGATATTTAAGTTTAGTGTATGTGAGTCAGTGTTTAACTATAATTGTGCAGTATATTGTTATTTGCCTTGTAACAGTATTTTTTTATGAGTGTTTTGGGAATTAAACTTAGTTTTTCACTCATATTCCTCACAATTGTCTCTGGGCCTCCACTACACTATGGATATGTATGATGTAGGTAATATTACAAAAAAGAGACATTCTCAAATCTAAAGTAATTCCCCAAATGCTAAAAAAATATTGCTTAGTGGTGGAATCAAACTAACAATCTCAAGTGAAAGTTTGCCGTAGGGGAAACAGGGCTACACAAATGATGACATTCCTAAAAAATGCCAACCAGTGCAAAAATACAGTATACTAAAGCCCTGAGCTGCTTGTTACTAGCATGTGTGCCTAGACTTAAGTGTACAATCTGTTTTAACTGAGATTACCTATACATTTCTGTAGGTCAACCTTACTTTCTTTACTGGGATTTAATTGAAGTGTAATCCCAAATAAGATTTACGACACTAAAGCTTAAGTACACATAATGTTTGCCATAATTACTAGTAAGTATACCATAATTACTAGTGATTACACAGGATTTAGCTAGATAAAAATAAATGTATCTTGATAGGTTTATCACATGTAATGATTTTGTATTTCAACAGTCCATTACCATCCTGACAACCCAGCCCTTGTTCTTAAACCTTTTGTTAAGCACAATCCTATTAGAATGAGCCTACTAGTACAACCATTGAGTACATGCAACAACCGCATAAGCACAGAGGCAAAGCTAAAGAGGACATAGCAAGGGAGGAAGAGGACGCTGTAGAGCTGTTTAAATTTGGACTGGTCAATCAGCTGTCTCATCCTGATGCTCAACAGTAGTAAGATTACTGTATTCATTACATTCCATTCTAGTGCAATGAAAGACGTTGCTAAGTAGTAATGAACATTTCGTCCTTGAGATCTGGGGCCTATAATACGAATCAAGTTCAACATACCCTGGAATTCTATTCATTTCCTGGCTTCACTGAACCTAACAATTGCGATCTAGATAAGAGGTGTCACGACGGTGGTTATTCATTCGTTAAATCAACCCAGAATTTCCCAACCTAGTGATGAGCGCGTTCACATAAAAGGGGCCGAGGGTGCACCACCGGACCAATCGCAGACACGGACAAGTCTACGAGAGCTGCATATTTCGCTCAACTGTAGTAAATTATAATTTTAGAGAAATAGCATGAAAAACATATTCCAGACATAAAGCAGAAAGGAAAGCTGGGAATACATTGCCACCCATGGATTTATAACTGCCTTTAGGCTCATCGATATCACTGACTATAATAACAATTGTGTATTCCATTAAACCAATGTGTTGCTTGATGCTGATCGTGTAGTACAACTTCATTTATTGTATTATTTTATTTGCAACCCTGACAATAGGTGAAACGGTCATGGGAGAAAATACAAAATGTACAGGGTGTGTAAATTAATCAATGTCAAAATACTTGGTTGTTCAACAAGTTCTGTAGGAGTGATAGTAAAGGTATACTTTCTCTACAGTGAAAAGGGATTCATTGATGTTGGTCCTTATCAAACAGACCATACATTAAAATACTTGTCACAAATAAATGCAATACTACGCATGAAGTATGTGGAACTGTAAGTGCACAACTTCGATGTATTGCACTGCACTGGCACATACGGCTCAATAAGCTGGCAAAGACACGTCACTCCTTACGCTTATCTCATCAGAGAAAGCCAATGGCGACTCCCAGAATGGTAACCCATTTTTCAATCGTGAATTGATTGGTCAGTAGGCGGTGGTTTTGTTTGGGTTAATCGTTTATCTTGACTATAACCTGCTCCGGAGCAGGTTAGGTTCACAGCATAAGTTACCATGGCGATGTAACCCGGTAATAGGAGACCAACGTCATGATACTGAAAACCCAGGGTTAAACCTGAAGTTACCTCGCTAACCCCAAATCTTGTTTCGTAGTATAGGCCCCTGTTCTGCAGGTCATTGTCCATAAACACAATCAAACAGCCGGTGTGGGATTACTATGTAACAGTGCTATTTAGAGGAATATACAGTATATGTAGCCTACTAGTATAGTGGTCAGTTAACACTAAACAGATTGCTGCAAACTGAAATATAAGGGAAGCAAAACTGTCATGTAAAAAAATATATTTACCATAAATCAGCTGAAAATCTTAAATCTTTCCTTATAAAGAAAAAATATCAGCCATATGTTTCTCCTTGCTAACAAGAGGTTACTTTAGGTATGTTCTTTTGGCAGAATTTCACATTCAGAGCCCGATCTTTAAGATGTTAATACATTTCAGAAACCATGGTTTATTAAATGAAGCCATTTTCCAGATAAAATGACTAGGATACATTGATGTGTAGATTGGTACCCCAACTTACTATGACTTCTCATTGGACATTTCATGACGAGTTGGTCAATCAGCTGCCTATACATTGATAGTGGAAATTTAAAAGTTTTAAGATAAAGAACCGCTTTTCTTAATATCGACAGGCTGTAGTTACACTCCCGGTGCAGCATGACATAAACCACACTGAACGTGCTATGACGGTTCGCTTGTACGACGCGTCCAGTCTATATAGTGTTGCAGTGAAATCAAAGACACAATTAATAATTCTTCTATATTCAAGAAAGGAGAAGGAGTTTACTAAATTGAAGACTTTATTAATGCACATCGAAAAACCGGGTCATCATCATCACACAGCCTCATGCCCTGCTTATCCCATGGCCACTAAAAACATAACATCCTGTAAACACTTATATAGTGCCCCTAGTGGCCACAAAAGTCCTTCGTCCAGTTCTGCTCAATGTACACTTCCTGTATGGCTAAACACAGAAACCTATGTTATGCACTACAAAGGCAATATCCAGTTTCCACTGGTCAGTTTCAACCAATGAAAAATAAACATCTGTCTCTTGTCTTCTCATATTTACACATCCGCTAAACAACCCCCTTCACATTTCTAAGTGGCCAAAGCCCCTTCTATCTGTCATGATCATTCTTCCATTTGCTGGACATTACACTATATTTTCAAAGGTTTGCAGGTTGTTATCACAGTTTCATACTAACTAAATTACTGTTAACTAAATTTTTAAATAATTGTTACATCTAGGAAATACCAAATATTACACATTATGTCTAACCACCTAATGGAACCTAAAATTGGACTTTGGTATTGTCAACAACTGGTCTGATGATCTACTGTATCCACGCTCAATTACCCTAATATGTCAAGTTCATATGAAATGAGAAAATCCTTCACTCCTAAAAGTATAGCTATTTTATAGATGTTGCATTCAGATTTGCATATACTCATTAGACTAATGCACAGGACGTCATTATCCTCCATAATAGCAAACAAGTTCACATTTTGCTTGCTTAAATTGCTAGGGGTATCCATCACATGGCTGTTCGGTTGATCATGCAAACACAAGGGACAGTGATGGAGGAGCAAAAAAAAACATGAGAGTCTATCTAAACAAATAATTGTAATGCTTATTGGTGGGGAAGTCGGGAGTCAAATTTAAGTTTGTGCTCTCCTGAAATGTTTAATAGCAGAGATGCCAACCATTGACACAGAGTAAATAATGGCTACAATAACATCAACACATTATAACACACTGAACATCAACATGGAAACAATAATGCACACTGGACCACAGAAACACAGAGACAGACATAGAGACACTAATGAGGTTGAGTGTGTCCAGGTGCACTGATGAACACAGAGAGGGGGGCTAGGATCAATCGTCAGAGCCCTTGCATGCCAGCAGGGGGAGCCATAGGTTGAGAAGACCTCACAATAATAAAGTATCTAACTTATCAAAATACATTTAATTAATTAGATAGTTACTGAAGCTTGAAATCGGAAGCTAACTTTAGCAAACTTAAAGATGCAGTAGGTAGAATTGTTTATGTAAAATAATGTCTATATTAACATGGTGTCTAAGTTAAATGAGGCTCTGTGAGAGATAGTTAGCACCACAGACAGTTCGCTGTCGCTGGATTCCTTCTCTGAAAAATGTGACTCAGGAAACAACAATGCAGCCAATCTTGTTCCAGCCAATCTTTAGCTAAGAGAACACAGAAATCTGGCTACATGTCTAAAAACGACGTGTCATTATTGAATATTGTTATTAATTTCATACTAAATTAGCTTTTTTATTGGAGGCCAAATGCTTTGATTTCATGACAGATCATGATTTGAAAGTCCCCAGAACTTTAGGAGGTCATGAATTGATCACCTAAATGTCCTTAGAATGTTTCCTGTTTACTGTGTAAGGAACACAATGACTGAACAATAGCGAAATGTAGAAGCAGTTCTTATATACATGGTTTAAGGGCTGAGCAATGTTCATGCAGTTCAGGTCAAATGGTCTCATGCCTTCCAACGCCCTCTGTGTCTGGCAGTGAATGTACAGTCTGTCTGGTAATTACACTCCATCTGGGGATCTTGTGTACGTGTTTGTAGATGTTGCTCCTTCCTCTCTGCTAAGTCCCCTGCTCATTCCTATCTATTCCCCTGCTGCTTCTATCTGGCTTCTCAATGAATGGCATTACACAGCCTGGTTTTATAATAGAGACAGCTCCGTTACAGATGCCCTGTCCACACTGTACAGTAGTAATTCGCCACAAAATAGATTGACAGGTTGAATTATGTGTTGTATATATGAGCAAATATTCAGTAATGTTTTTGAAGTTACATTTGAAATGTGCAGTCGGTCATTTTAATGTCTTTTGAAAACCATGTATCTCCAAAACACACTTTTCTTTCATTGATTGAGAAAATGATCAAATTTTCACCATAAAAACTAAAGTAGTAATATGAAACTTCATAAGCTATTTTGAATACATTCTACAGCATAAATATACAATATGTATATGAGCTAAAGAGCAAAAATAGATATCCATGAATACAACAGCTGTGTT
The DNA here is from genome assembly GCA_016801145.1 of Umbra pygmaea. Lineage (NCBI taxonomy): Eukaryota > Metazoa > Chordata > Actinopteri > Esociformes > Umbridae > Umbra > Umbra pygmaea. The sequence goes on from JACXGM010021230.1 coordinate 12,605, forward strand.
CCTATCACAGTGCCCATCCATGGCTTTGCTTGAGTCAGTGGTTCCAATCCCACAACTTCATTTCATGTTCTGTTTCACCCAGACACAAATAAATATATCAAATCCACAGGCGACATAGGAATGGAGCAAAGGGTACTGTGACAAGCAGGCTTTGAAGTACTTTCAGTTTGAGAATACGGTATATTAGGCATGTTGATGCTATTGCCTTCATGGTGTATAAACTGTTGTTGCCAAACTGGTAAAACTCTGATTTAGCCTAATGTTTCACATCCATTCGAAAGAGTGTATTGGAGTCAGCGGGATCATGGATGTTAGGTCTGAATGCTTATTATAGTGTTATATAGCATATCAACACAGAAATAGACATCAACCATGGCCAACTCGATCAGCCTTATTGGCTAAGTACTATTCTATTCACATTAACCTATTGTTGTTGTAGGATTTTTGCTGCACTTCATCCAATCCTTTTTGCCAGACTTATGAGAACTCATTGGCAGGTGTACTCGTCCAATCAGCAGAGTCTGATTTTAGCCCTGCTTCCTTCGCGCACATATCTGTCCTCTCCGGGTTCCAGAATGTTGGCGCACATTTCTCCTCATAGACAACCCTATTAGACCGACAGTCTTGACATTCCAACGCCACAGACTCATTCATGAACAGTTACCAGGCTCCCACTGGCAGGTCTCTGTACCAGAACCCGGAGCTTTTCTCTGAGACAGTCAACCACCCCGGACTGACCATGAACCCTCACCAGCTTGGAGCGAGCCACCTACAACACCCCCACCCAGCACACGTCTTTGGGACGCCAAACAAATGGCAAAACAAGCTATTTATACAAAACAAGTTAAGCTATTTATGCAATAAATCAAATTTTGATAATAGGCATAGTACAATTAGAATTTTATACAACTTTGCCTATTAAATCTGTTTTGTAAAACAAACCCTTGGGTTTTAAATCGGATTTGGTGCTGCACAACGGAAGTAAAGGCACAGATATCAAATGTAATTTCCATAAGCACTTGATAAATATATCTGGTTTCCAAATTAATACACAAATATGACAATGAATATAAATAAAAAAGCAGTAACTGAGAAACATGGGATTTTGTTTTAACTACAGGATTATTCTCTTGCACGAGGAGTCGGAATGTAGCCAAATGTTCTTCGCTCTTTTCAACACTGTCTGACTCAACATCAGAAATACTTTGAAAACCATGTTTGAGAACACTAGAGACGTATGTTACCTGCTAACATGAATGTCTTTAAATTAAATGTGGAATAAAAAAATCCTGTCTTCTGTGTATCGTTTTGAATAGACATCATATTTTGACAAGTTATATGTTGCCAGTACACAAATTGGAACAGTTCTGTCGGAATGAAAGCAGTGAACTTCTACCCACTATTCTAGACTAATATTAACCGTGTGAAGCTAACAAGTGATTATGTGACTGATTTTAATTTATCCCCTTTTATGCTAGCTACAAACTTACCCGGGCATCTCTGCAGTCACAACTTGCTCCAGACTTGAGATGCTGCCGCTTTGGATAGGTGGAATGTAGCTCACAACAGATGGGCTGGCTGCACACAGTTTCCACGTGATTTGCTATCTAAAAGTACAGATCCATATGACTGACACTACTGTCATGGGGTGTGGCGACGCCTCCCTCAATTTGTACGTTGATGGGTGTTCCTCAAGTACAGCTGTGGGCTACAGCCACAATCTGTTTCTCCATTTTTGCTACATCTACAAGAAAGGACCCACTGCGAGCCTTCCCCCGTCTCCTCTGTACTCTACTTCTATTGGATAGTCGCGTCGCATTCAACGGATTCATTTGCATAAAGATGGGCATCGGCCAGCTTTTTTGACATGCAACATTTTCTCAAATGTAGTGCCACCTTCCCAGAATGCTTTGCGTGCACGTTGAAGTCGCTTGACGTCACCCATAGGAATAAAGCGGAGTGCAGCGCGACAGAAGTGTCGCACGGACAAGTGGATCTGTACCTTAATTGGAGCACTAGAGGACATATATTCTCCCAAAAAAGTATTGGCCATAATCAGCAAACAAAAATGCAGAATAATAAATATTTTGAAAACTCATAATGGGCCATATTTAATCGACCAGCCCGATTAATTAGCTGACCTCTAATATATCCTAAATTTAAACATGAAGCTTAATACTTAATCTTTCCCCCCAGCACAATTTTTGTGCATCTGTCATCAAATCAGTCCAAATCTTCAGCCCTCAAGCCAATGTCCTCATCAGTTCTTATCTTCAGCCCTCAGGCCCATACTTTACTAGATCTTAATTCATTTGTGTCCTGGTAACTCTTTTCTTCTGTGAATTATATTATTATCTTCTGCCTTCTTGTTATCGTTTATCTGATACTGTGCTCACCATGACAGGTAAAGTCTATGTTTCGTTATGCACCAGAACATCTGTAATGGATTCCAACTTCATCTGAAGCGAATCCAGAGGTCTCGAGTTGTGTTGAGTCATTCATGCCAAATCTACTTTCAGGGAAGATCACTTCAAGGGTCTCACGCCATCTGTGGTGCCAATTGGTTTCATGCATTGAGAGAAGATTGTCAGATACAATGGACATTTCTAGAAAACAAGAGAAGCACACAATCAAATTATAACATGAAACTTTAATCTGTAGCTGCACTATTTCAATTGTTATCAACAGTCCATAATTAGTCCTGAATTCTATTTCATGTCATAAATCACGTCCAATATCTAGGTTGACAAACTCAATTATCCCTCAACCTTACTCGGACTACTACATACATCTTTTCAACTCCTCTGGTTGTCCTTGTGATGTGCTCCTGGTCCATGGTTGGCATCCTAGTTCATTGATGGGTGCTGACTGCTGTAGTTGCTGTGGCTGGTCATATCCTTCTGCATCTTGGTTGGTGGGTTTATCCTCAAGCTCATCCTTCCAATGGTCCAATGCTGAAACTTATCTACTCTCTGTAATCGGTCTCGTCACCAGCTGTGGTGTCTCAAACTCAATGTCACTGCTTTCTTTGGCCCCAAGGTGTCTCTCATTGCCTGATTCTGTCCTTCTTGGAGTTTAAATGTGTGTGTTCTCCTGTTCACTTATGCCATCATTAAGTAAAAAAGTAATGAGTAAAATGATTTTAATCATTTTATTTCTTACTTTCCATTTCAACAGGAATTGCGGCAATCACAGGTCCGTATTTGATAACTTTTGTGAATTTTAGACATTGCTTTTGTGTGTAACAAACACTACATTGTATAGGGAAAGATTATATATTTCTTCGAAATGTAAAGAAATAGCTTTTATAGCTTTATAAGCGTGTTTCTGAAAGAGGAAGTAGCCTTCTAACCAGCGAAATTCTACACCCCATTCGCTGCCTTATAATCGTTGCCGGGCCTTTTCCCAATAATTAAGCCAGACCCCTTCACAAAACTCAAGAATAGAAACACAACACTGTATACACCTAGTTTCTAAAACAGCCCGGTAGCCAAGCAGAGACCTTCGAATTAGCTCTGGATATTTTTGATCAGGCTCTTAAGTATTTTGAGGCTGACTTGCACAGTTAGCATGTTGTAAACATTCACAGCAGAAACCAATGCTTTGTTTTTAACTGAGAGCTTTGTTCATTAAATTTGCAAATTCATCAGTCGTAATGATAATTTTGTCTGTACAAAAAAGGTTTTAACTTGGCTTTCCAAAAATATTTCCTTGTTTGACTTCTAAGAAGTTAATCACCATGGTTTGTTTCAAGTTCATTAGCCTATTCATTACACTGATACTGGCGAATCAAGACAACACAGATCTGGAAATAATGTTGCAGCCATGGTTGCCAGGTTCTGTAAAATTTCAGGACTCAAAATAATGGAAAATACCTATGCACTAGTTCAATATCTTTATGCACAACAGACGTGACATATTTTCCCAACACTTGTTTTTTATAATTAAATGATATTTAACTGACTGTCAGGATCGGCACAGGACAAGGTAGGAATCCAAACGCAGAGATGAAAAGTAATAGTAATGTTTATTGTAGGATGGTGTGTGTGTTCGGTGTAAGGCTCCAGTCCGGCAGGCAAGAATGGTCAGGGGTCAGGCAGGGTTCGGTACACAGAGAGGGTAGTAGTCCAGGCAGGGTTTGGTACACGGGGAGGGTAGTGGTCCAGGCAGGGTTCGGTACACGGAACAGGTTGTGGACCAGGCAGGGTTCGGTTCACAGAGGGAGGGTCGTAGTCCAGGCAGGGTTCGGTACACGGAACGGGTTTTGGTCCAGGCAGGGTTCGGTTCACAGAGGAAGGGTCGTAGTCCAGGCAGGGTTCGGTACATGGGAACTGGAAAGGAACAAAAAGTAACACGATGAGGGACAAAATACTAGGAACGGAGGACCACTAGGAAAAACTGGGAACTAGGAAAATAGGCTTAATAAGTAAGAACACAAAATGGTTATATTTACGTGGCTATACAATAATCCGGCAGTTGCACTGGAAGTGGTGATTAGGGAATGCATGGGAAACCCAGGAACCTGGAATAGGGACCAAAAGGGACAGGAAGACAGCTGGACGTGGACACCTACAAATACCTAGGTATCTGGTTAGATTGTTCACTCTCATTTCAGCGTCACATTAACATCCTCCAATCTAAAATAAAATCTAGGATTGGCTTCCTATTCAGAAACAAGGCCTCCTTCACTTATGCTGCCAAAAAGACCCTGGTAAAAATGACCATCCTTCCAATCCTTGATTTCGGGGATGTCATTTA
>JACXGM010021231.1:0-17361 GCA_016801145.1 Umbra pygmaea
AAAGTATATTTAAATTATACTCCAGTATTATACTTCTAGTATACTTATGGTTAACCATAAGTATGTATTCAATGTATTTAAGTATATTTGAAGTATACTTTCAAAATATACATACCAAAATAATATATTGGAAGTATATTTAGGATAAATAAAATACATTTCAAGTACATTTAAATATACTTTTTTTTTACTTGGGTGGCTTCCTATTCCACAACAAGGCCTCTGTCACCTCCTTCACACCCTGGGATGAATGACTATCCTACCAATCCTAACTTTGGTGATGTCATTTACAGATCTGCCTCTGTCACCCTCTGGAAGAATTTAGATGTAGTCTATAACAGTGCCATCCGGTTTGTCACCAATGCCCCATTTAACACCCACCACTGCAACCTATAGGCTGGCCCTCACTACACACCTGACGCCTGACCCACTGGTATCCCCTCATATACAAGTCACCTCTAAAACCCTCTGTACCTAAACTCTCTTCTCACCATTGCCTTACCCACCTGTAACCTACGCTCAAGCAGCTACATCTCCCTAGTCACCCTAAAAGCCCATACCTCCTTTGGCCGAAACTCTTTCCAGTTCGCAGCAGCATACAACTGGAACAAACTACACAAAACTCTGAAACTCGTGAACACTGTCTCCCTCACCTCACCTCCTCCGCTACCTCTTCCCATTTGATCTAGTGCCCAAGTTTTGCCCCATGTTGCTTTTGCAAGCACCAAACAGCACAGTATATTTTTTGTTGTTTGTCATTTGCACAAAATCAATTTGCACAGTTATGCTCAAGTGTTAATTATTTCAATGTATTTGCCTTGCCACTTTACAAAAAAATTAATCTACCTCTCTAATTCAGACTTCTGTTGCACTAACCAGGGCAACTGACAGAGGGGGACAACCTGGGATGTTGATAGATATCTGTCGGCAGCCCTGGCACTAACTGTACATAATTTTGGCTAGGTTGCCGTCTCAAATGAGAAACTTTTCACAATGTGCCTACCTGGTTAAAGATGCCTTCTGCGATTTTAGGCAGATATTTAGAACTATTTATGTCTCTGGGTTCTAAAGAATGTGAATTTAGGTGCCCTAGAGCTCAAACCTCACACATTTGGGAATTCCCTGCCTGACGATCAGTAAGGGAATGCCTACAATAGCCAAGAAACACTGTCAAGTTCAAGCTAACTACAGTAAGAAGATGATTCAACTTACAAACATTGCAGACTGTATCTTTAAATAAATAAAAACATATATAAAAATAAAGCACTAAACTTAGTCGTAGCTCACCAGCTAGTCAGATATTATGGTACAACTCGTTAGTACTGTAGTGTATTTTGCAATTGATTTAACAAAAACAATGCTAGCTAGTTACACTTGGTTTACAGAAGAAGTTACTATTGGAAAGCCATATTATGGCTAAGTAAATCACAGAGTTGTAAAACACTGCCAAGTGGGGATAATAGATTTTATTGCTTGCTAGTTGACTATTTTGGCATCCTTGTACAGCTGGTAGGATCCTCCTTGAAAATCCGAGGGAGAAAGTGTAAATCATCCATCCATGACCTCTGAGGTCTTGCAATTTTTGTTCTCACAGTTTTCAGTGTATTCTACAACAAATTATCTATTTTTAGCTGAAGAACATAGAAAATCAGTACTTCTATATCAGATCTTCACCACTCCTGCAACCTAAAGCATACTGTCTTAACTGTGAAGAAGGTGTGTTTTGAGGGAGTCCAATGAAACCGAAAGAAAAAAGGTAGCAAAATGTTACACAAAATATCACTCTATTTACTTTTAGATCAGACATCTTACTCTCATAACCCAGAGTGACCATCCGAATACACAGTGACCCTCATTTATGAAATATGCGTACGACCTAAAACAGGCGTACGACGGGCGTACGCCGATTCCTACGCAAGGCAAGGGATTTATCAATTTGAACGTGATCGTAGGCTGCGATAAAATCTCACGTCTGGTCTGACTTCGTGTACGCAAATTCTCTAGTGTGACTAGCGGTGTTCATGGTATAACCACCCGGTTCAGTGAATTGTTGAACCAGCAATCATTTATGAATGTGTCTGCATCACAACTACCCCATATTGCAAATTACATTTCAGAATTACAAATTAATTATATACAGCACATTGCTATTAAGTGGTTTATTTTTTCCTTTCACTTCATGGTGGCCTAGAACATGAGGGCAGAAATTAGGCAAACAACAATTTCAATCAAATAATATATATTTATATATGTTATTTAAACAACCGCTTTGGCAGTCCTGTAGTCGAAGCGATGGCAGATCTGGAGGACCTTAATGCACGCTCTCTACATTGGGACCTTTCAGCGGGAGATCAGGGACAGGTCTGGTATATCACAGCCAATAATAGTTGATGTATGCCAGCAGTTTTGGTGGCTATGAAGTCCCTTTCTGGTATATTCAAACTATGATAAAAAGACAATTTTATGAGATTGCTGGGTTTCTAATTGGGGCGAATTGGACGATTGACTGAACTGCGTCTGTAGCCACCATCCATGAATGATTACGCATTTATCAATCGCAAAAACTTTAATTCAATCAACATTCAGATCATATGTGATGCCAGGATGTTTGTTCTGAATATCGTAGCCCGGTGGCCGGCTGGGACACGCGATGTAACTCTTTATTTTTCTAAACTGGAGCATTGGAACAAGTCTACTGGAGGGCGCACTGCAAGGCTGGAGTCATCTCCTCGGTGAGTTACGCCCTCTTACAATTATTATAATACTTCTACATAGTTCTTTAGAGAAACGGTTGGATGTGATTCCTCTTGGTGAAAAAGGTTATGCCCTGACTGAGTACCTAACACCGCTTGCAAATCCCGAAACAACAGGAATGCAGGTTTAACAGTGCGCACACAGGCACACGAACCACAGAGTGATGTATAGGTTTGCTCAAGGGCAGGTGGCTCTGTCTTGGGTAAGCGGGGTGGGGTGGGGGACTGCTATACACACCAGAGCAGGCCTGTAACATAATTATGGCATGCGGGGTTCTCCACGATATTGCGCTGGAGTACAGTGCCATTCAATGAAGATCAGAGGCCACATCAGCCACCGAAGGAAACAGGATCTTATTCGGAGCTTCTAATATATAAGTGCTATTTTGGGTAAAAAAGCTAGTTAAAAAATACAATGTGGTATGTTTAGTGAAAATAATTTTATTTAAAATACACTTCAGGTTTTTGTTAATCTCTTTCAATTTCTATAGCAGTAATCTCAGCCAACATCACATTTTACTTGAACAATCGACGCCTGGCTTTAAGTTTCCAATTAAAACCAAGCGTTTGGCCTGCACCTGAGACCTGAGCATCTTTATTTTATCTCAGAAAAAATCATTTTCTTTGCCGGATTTCGCTTATCCATGTCGTAAATTCCAAGGGCGAGGCCTCTAAACCATGCATATTTGTGGGCGTGTTATTTAAATTACGATTGTTTTCAACCGTCTGATTTATCAACAGCCGCTCATTCGTACGCTGGAATTGGAGTGAGACGAATGTTTTGTAAATCACACGCGAGTCTCGTCGTAAGATGATTTCTGCGCTCAGATCTACACTGGTTTCTACGCACGTTTGATGAATGAGGGCCAGTATGTGTACTCCTATCCTACAGAGTTTAGCTGTTCCAGCTGTTAGTCATTTACCACATTTTTTTAACTGCTATACTTGTCTATCAGCAAGTGAATCCATTCAAGGGGAGTTAGAGTGCAGGATCATGGGTTTCACATCTGCATTGATTCCAAGGCCACAAGTGTCACAGGAAGTGCACTTTCGATCGCTTCTCCCTCAGTTTCACTCTCGCGTTCGCAATTGGATATCTGATGTCTGCTGTGGTCTGTGGACAGGACAAGCCAGAGTTTTCAATACACATCTTTAGGATGGGAAGTTAAGCCCCAAATATAGGGTCTGACAGTGACACAGTCATTAGCTACCACAGTAGCCTGGAGCCATAGCAGAACAGAAGCCGTCACGTGTTGTCTCATTGGACTAATCAAATGAATGTGATTAGCTTTTTGCCTACTGTAGCTTTCATCCTGCTGCTCACCAGGACTGTTCTTTGTTTTGTACGTGTTGGCACACATCCCTATCCAACAACATTGTAACAACCATTATTTAGAAGCACATTTTTTTCATATTATATTTACACCAGAGCGCGGGGTTCGCCGGTTTAAACTAAGATCTGCCATGGCAGAAGGGAGCAGGGCATATCTGACACATTGGAGATCGTGTTTTTGGGCCCAGTCAGTCTAGGTTTCCAGGAAGCAGCAGGGAGAAGAACAGGGAGCAGGGAGATAACCCATGGTTATCCTCGGCTCACTGCTCTGTGAGGCGTGGCCGACACACAGAACCAGTCTGCTGAAAACACCATCATGATGTGTCATGGAACACAGCAAGCCACTGAACTAGATTAAATTAAAACAATCTCTCCTTGTCTCTCTCTTCTTCCTCTTCTCTTCAACCCCACCTACTGTCCATCTCTCTCTGTCCTTTGGAAACTAAGTCATTGTGCTATCCTGTCAATACTATTTTCCATTCTAATTTCAGGTGAACTGGGGATGGAGGATGTAAGGTTTGTTGTCATAAAGTAGCCTGCCGGTACCTAATTTCTGGTTCGTTATGATCACATACTTAATGCAGATATGTATTGATTTGCTTTATTGTAAAGATTAAATAGATGTCATGTTAGTATGTTAATGATCATTAAGCATCCAGGCACTCGTCATCTCACATCTTGATTACTGCAACTCACTCCTGGTAGGACTCCCGGCGTGTGCCACCAAACCGCTACAACTCATTCAGAATGCAGCGGCCTGCCTGGTGTTCAACTTTCCCAAGTTCTCCTACATCACCCCACTTCTACACACACTCCACTGGCTCCCAGTTGAAGCTCGAATCCACTACAAGGCGATGGTGCTCGCCTACAGAGCAACAAGTGGAGCTCCTTCTCCCTAACTTCAGGTGATGCTCAAACCCTACACAGTAAAAACAGCTGTGTTAAATCAACACCCTAAGTGTTAAATTAACACTCTTCGGTGTGAATTTGGACCTATATAAACACTGAGAGTGTTAATTTAACACTTAGGGTGTTGATTTAACACAGCCGTTTTTACTGTGTACACTCCTACACGGCTCTTTGTTCTGAAACCTCTGGGGTCCTGAATGTCCCATGCCTTCGGGAGGTCAACTCCAAATCTGAGCAGTCAAAACTTGTCTCTGTCCTGGCTCCTCGATGGTGTAACCAGGTTCCACTGGAGGCTAGAACAACAGTCTCTAACCATCTTCAGGAAACATCTGAAAACCTTCCTCTTCAATGAGTACTCAAATTAGTTGTATTCCATTTCTGATATCTTAAAATATATTTGTATGATCTTTCTCTAGCACTGTTTGTGCATATTCACTGTTTCATATATTGAATGCTCTTACTACTACATTGTGGTTGTTTCACCTAGTTTCTCTTAAATGTATGCACTCACTGTAAGTCTCTCTGGATAAGAGCGTCCGCTAAATGATTAAAATGTGACTAAATGTAAGCTTGAAAGCCAACTGCTCTTGTACTATAAGGGCCTATTTATTGTAGATTGTGAAAGTTGTCAAAAAGGAAAATTGATTTTAATAATAATTTCCATACTGGTTCTATTTATACTGGTCTAGTATGTGTGGTTTAAAGCTCTCATAATTTAAACGAGCAGTAAAGAGGAGATCTTTTGTCTACTCTCTGTCACCAAAACTGATTACAGTATGTGATATTTGTGGATAAATACAGTATATTCTTTATGTGTATTGTACCAACAATTTTAGTACAGTATATTATTGATGGGTGATTACAGTCATTTAATGACACCAAAGGACATGGCTGTAAATACAGAGTAATTTTCCCTGACAGAAAGCAAGATCAACAGTGACTTAAGTTTTTCTTTCTGTGAGTTAAAAAACACCCCAACCCTATATTTTTTCTTGCCTTCCTATTAAATCAGTGTAAATTAAACGTAAGTTCCGCCCAAGCCGAAGTTTATAATAAATACATCCCTGCATTGGGAATAAAAACCTCTGTTTCCAGCAAACAACTGTGACTGTTTCTCAGCAGCATGGCTGTTCTAACCCTAGGGACAGTGGAAGGGGGGTGGGAGGGGGACAAAGCAGGCTGGAGCAGGAAGAGAGAGGAGAATAGGAAACGGAGCTAGGAGGCAGATAGGAGAGTGACACAAAGTGGGGAGGAGGAAGAGCATGGTTGGCTGGAATCGAACCCATACTCTCATTTTTATCTCTGGAGGCTGGAGGCTAGTTGCTAGATCACCCCAGACCACAAGTATTATTTGTTTTGAGGTTAATGTATTACTTATTCATTGTGTTCCTTAATGAACGAACTGCCTCCGAAAAGGAAAAAAATACTGAGCTGCAAAATCAAGAGACCGATTAATTAAAGGCCATCTGGAGAGATTGTGAGTTAGAGTAAGAGAGAGAATTGATGACAGAATGAATGAAATAAGTAATGAACAGGACAGAGTGAGGGAGAAAAACAGTGTGAAAGAGGGATAAAGAGAGAGGGATAGACAGAAAGAGGGATGAGAAGGGAGAGATATTCAACTGACAATGGAATAAGAGAAGGATAGAGAGATTAAGAAGATTGAAATAGAATAATAGTTAAAATACAATAAGATAAAGACAATTTATCAGTCAGATGTGATTAACTGTGACTTATTCAGTGTGACTTGGCTGTGTACTTTCAAGAGGAAGCCTTGTTTAAATGAATGCAGATTATGTACTAAAAGTTTTGGAAAGGCTTGTTCATGCAGTAGCATACAGCGTTAGACAGTGGATACCTAATTATGAAACAGGATCATTTTTCTCAACCCACCGATAGTAAAGCTCTATCTTCTGAGCAGTCAAGTGTAACTGACAGCATTTTAACTACTTTGCAGATCTGAAGCAAAGATAATTCGTAATAAATGTAAAATACTGTATATCAAATATGTGCTCCATAACCAGCTTCATATGAGATTTAAAAACAGGTCATATTTGACTAAGTATTCCATGACGTAGAAGGCGTAAGGTGTTGTTGGCAGTATAACCTGATGCAGGAAGAATGTTGGTAAATAAAATTATTTTTTGAAAGGTTTTGACCAAATCGATGTGATTGATTGTCAGACATTTTTATAAAGGGCACTGTGTAATTTCTGGAGGTGTTTCTCAACATATCCTAATACCATTTAATCTATTTTAATATACAATCTATGTATACCTTGGTATTTAATTTGTAAACCATTGGAGAAATACATTGGGACGTTGCTACAAATTGCCATTATGGTGGTGTCTTTATAGATCTATTACCATAAGACAGAGTGCCCTTACGCTCCAACCTTATGCACCACTGAGCCTTAACACCAGAAACCCCTTTAGCCATTTCTCTTAGTTCATGAGCTAGGCAAGGTTCTTTAAAATGCCAACACACCCATTTTAGCACCCGTCTAGTTAACTGATAGATCCACTGTACCACTCCTAGGACTGAGACCAATTATCAGCTTCAGGCAAGTTGCAAGGTGTCATAATACTGGTGTAGCCTCCATGTCGGTATGGGGTTTAAGAGAACGGGTCTTTACCTTTACACAGAAGAGGTGTCTTAACAAGCACATGAAAGTGCACCTGACCTGACCGGTGTTGGGGATAACAGGTTACAAAGTAATAAGACTACTATTTTGTTGAGTAACCTAACACGCTAGTTTCATAATTCAAGTATTAGTAATTAGTTACATTTAAAGCAAGACAGAATGGACTGTACAATATTATTTCCCCTTTTCTGTTTTAGAACACAAGTTAATAATTAATTATTTGTTGTTTCTGTTGGTGTGCCTCCACACCAATAAAGAAATGAGAAAAATACACAGCCTACATTGTAACAGCCGGAAATATTCACATTATTTCAAACCTACAAAAAGTACTGGGTTAGGACATCCATCTGATTGAGGTCCATCAGGGCACTGGTAGAACTCCCCCGTCTGTCAAGGTGAAGCCTCTATCATTCTGTCTTTGAGCAAGATAGTTAACCCTAACTGCTCCCACGTTGTTTCTGTCAATGGGAATTATTTATTATTCACCTTTCCGTTAATCTTTATTCAAATCATTTACTCTAAATACTTGGGTAGGTTAATCAATTAATATTATTGTCCAATGAGTATTGTAGGATACTAAATCTAGACACACCAAAATGCATATATAAACAGAATTTTAAACAAGTAACTTAAGGTTGTTTAAATAGTTACTTTCAATAATCTGAATAGTTCATAAATTGTCCTAGAGTGAAGTGCCATTCTGAGACACTTATTTCTATCCACAATGTTATATATAGCCCCAAAAATTTCAAATGTATTTTTATTTTTGTGTTTATTATTGTGAAATACATGTAGTGAAGAATACATGAAGAATAACCCTATGAAATCCATATTGGCCTGTCCTCAGGTTTTGAGAACCAGTGTCACAAAGTTTAGGGGACATACAAATAAGTAAATACAACACTGTTTGTACATATCTTCACTATTTCTCTATACTTTTGGTTTTTCTATTTTGAGGCTTTGGTACAGTATCTTGTGACTGCATCTCATTGTCTAATCATCTTAAAAGAGTGAGAAAGTAATATTGTAATGCTTAATTATATTAATCAGAATTCCTGTTTGATATATATTTATGTAATTATTTTGTATGTCATATTTTATTATATGTCAATATTAAACTTACATTAGTATAAAGTGACCCTCTAATATTTAGATAATGTGATACATAATGTGATAATATTGCTTCAATGGTAACAGCAGCAGTGGTGTATTGTCAATGAAATTTCATTCAGTGTTGCCTTTTTATCCCGTGTTAAGAATGACTACATCCATGTCTGTCCATCAGTCCCATATGTTTTACTCCAGCCAAAAGACTGCAGTACACTGCCTGTCAAGACCTGACAGTTAGGTGTGTGTATGTCTATTTGTGTATGTGTGCACCTTTTAGCCAAAGCCACAAAGCAAGCGACACCTGCTTCTACTTAGTCCACAAATAAACATTATTCTGCGGCCTAATAGAATGATTAAAGAGCTAAACAAAGACAAATAAAGAGCATGGCATGGACACGTCCTATTTACATTACCCAACGCCTCATCATTAGCTTGTGTACACAATGTAGATTCTGCCAAGAGGCTAATTGTTAATGTGTGTGAGAGCTCTGACGAAGGTAGAAACTGAAAAAGCAGCAGAAAAGCAGATGACGGTGGTACTACAGGCAGGCAATCAGCAGCGTGTACAGTGTTATGTGTGGCTCCTGCTGGTCTTTCCATTTTAAAAGGACATTAGGCCTTCTGGTAATGGTATCTCTGTGCTTTCCGTCCTCTCTCCACTATCCACATATAGCCACAGCGCAGTCCATTAGTATAGTAAACAGCAGGTATTATTCATACATACAGTCAGAGTCAAAGATCATGGTCAACTTTACAGTGAGTTGTCTATGATGGTTCTGCAAGTATGTCGACAACACTCAACATGTCTGTCTTCTTTATAGAAATAGAAAGGAAGTGATGGAAAGGTAGAACTTAGAGAAGAGAAAAAGGTTTGCTATTTCTGCAGCTGACATTTATCATAACAATAGCAATGTTTACGTAGTGTCTTTATTTACAATCTTTCAGACAGGTGAAAGCATATATGTGAGATGGGCCACCTTGGTACTGGTTAAATTATCCACAGGAAAAATATACTGATCAAAATAGTATTATATTATATAGTAATTTGAAGCTATTACTGTATATGGATTGCACATGAATGGGATTCCACATGGCTGGATGGATACAGATATGCATTTGTTGGTCTAAGCCAGTGTTTTTCAACCCTCTCCTCGGGGAACACTACCCGTTCCATGTATTTTATCTATTTCTGAGCTAGTACACCTGATTCAACTCATCTGCTAATTATCAGGCCCTTGATTAATGAATACGGTGAGCTAGTTCAGCGGCTACAGCTAAACTGTGCAAGGTCTGGTGCGCCACGAGAAGAGTTTTGTAAAACAATGTTCTAAGCCACCTTGCAAAATCAAAAGTAGAGGTGTGGATCTGAAAACTAGTTTGTATCTGGTGTGACCACCAGTATATATGCAGATTTTCTTGGGACAATAGCATACTCCCTCAGAACTTGAGACATCTGTGGCGTAGGGCATAATGCATACTGTACAAAACAATGGTGGTTTATTGTCCACTACAAATGGCACATCAGTGTAATGATCACACTGTTTAATCAGATACATGATATACAAGTACCACACCTGTAAGGTGAACAGACTACCTTTGCTAAGAATAAATGCCAAATATGTTTGAGAAACAATCTTTTTGTGCCTATTGAATATTTATGTGGCATTGTTGACTGAACCATAGAAAAATTATGACTGATCTGATACAGCGCTGTATGTGCAGTTCCTTTCAGCGCTCATTCGGCATTCAGATACGAGAGATTTATTAGCACCTCCCTCAGAGGTAAATTACCGATCAGAGATAAACTGGACACCAATCGATGTGTTTTGCACTTGCCTTTAGATCTGTGATAATCTTGTCCCCAGGCTTAATTGCACACAGCATATTAAAGCCTGGAACACTTTCCACTCAAAGTTGGCCTTAAGGGAGGGATTTAGAAGCAATCGTTTTTGTCAACATTTTAATTTACAGAATAATAGCAATGCAGCGCATGCGTCCATATCTAATCCAGACTGCCATATTGGAGGACTATAAACAACACATAGTGGCGAGGATTTTGTGGGAAGTTGGTAGTTGAAGTTTACAGACTGAACCATTGACTATTGCTTGGACGATTTCTGGCGGTAGGCTAATAGGTAACTGAAGGCCACATTAGAAATGAGGGTTCACCAGACCCTACGGAAAGTGTCTGGGAATGAGATTAGGTCTGTGCTAGTGTGGCACTTCTGCAAAAAGTTGAAGTGATTGCAATAACACAAGTATAAATATTTCCTTCTTTCTCACCAGTTTCATTTGCAATTACAATGTTTAACGATCCAATGAGCTTCTGCCAACGTCCTGATGAGTTTTTGATTCTTTAATCTTATTTAGTTGAGTTCCACCAGGATACAGGCACTTTGTTTTGCTAGTTTCCATTGATTGAAGTTGGCTTAGATTTAGTTTGTTACAGTAGTTCAAATGTTTAACAAGGCATTTTTTAAATAAAATTTCATTTTGTAATTAGATGTGCAGACAGGCGGTTCATGGTCTATTAAATCCAAGAAATCAGTTGCCTGTGATAGAATTTGCATATTATTTATTTTAGAATAAATAGAAATTATTTCGTTTCAACTCAGAATATGCTTATAATGCCTGCTACTAGGCAGGCGGAGGCCCAACTCACCATGGGGCCCTGAGCAATGAAGTTGTTTGCATGTTGGGAAACAACTAGCCTGCATCCATGTGAACACTGCCAGGCAGATATGATTGAATAGACTAATAAACGGCTGTGCATTAAAAGATTGTTACTTAAAGGACTGGACAAAACAAAGGATTCACTGTACACATATCCAGTGAAACATAGTAGCTAATGTATCTACGCACATCTGAGGAGTTTGTTTTTCACACTTGCCCTGAAACCACCTGTGTGTTTTTCCATTGCATTGTCTGCTAGCTTTCTCTGATTCTTCATGGCCCCCGTGTGCTTCCAGACACCAGCCTCTGTCCATCTGGCAGATGGAAACTTGAGAAACTGTTCTCTAACAGAAGAGGTTCTTAGCAGCAAGGTGAGAACCTTCCCAGTGATCCTCTGGATTAGCGCTGGTCACTGTCTCTCTGGCAGTCAGTGCTTACCTGACCAGGTCACATGTTAGCACCGGACTGTAGCAAACTCACAAAGCTCTACAATGCACATAGCGGCTTTAGAAATTACCTTTGCAGTTTTTGCTCTTAGCTGCAGTTATATTTATTAAAATTGAAATGTACGGTAGTCATATGGGATCTTTTGAAATTACTTAAAAATGTACTTCTATGTATAGCACTTTTCAGATATTCCCAAAATATTTATGTTGTAATGGCTGCTTGATTTAATATATACTCTGGTGTGCATTATCCAGAGAAACTAACAGAAAACCGAGCAACAATGAGCTGTATTGGGTATATTCAGTCCAACATTTGAGCAAATACATCCAATAGCCCATTTAAGATTCATCATCACCTTGTTAAACAGACACCCAAACACAGAGGGGTATAATGACACTCCAAACAATCTGTGCATATCCATTTGGAGGAGGCTAATAAAACTAGGAACTTGGCTGTGTCTGGAAATGATGTTTAAGTCTCCCATTGCTCACTCCGTGTGATGGGGAAAGATACACAAGCCAATCAATACAAGGACCATTAGGCTTTACAAACCCAGCTCATAAACAGCCATGCTGCAGACTCCGTAAATGAACAACAGAATACCTGTGTGTGTGTGTGTTTCTTGTGCGCGTTCATCAGTTTGTGCCTGGCTTTCACCCAGGATGTGACATCCAACATCTCTGAGTTCAAAGTGTGTTTCACAATTAGTAGCAGTAGTGGAACTCAGTATTATCAAAAGAAGCATTACACCGAGCTGAATGTAGGAAAGAGATTTTGAGCTAACGGAATTCAATAATGTATTTGTAGAAAAAAAAACAATGAAATAAAGGAATTTAATTTTGTTGCAGAAGGTAAACACACTGGCTACTGTTTGGCAGTGTTATTAATATTTCAAAATCTATTCATCCCATTTTAATGTTCAGAGCACTAGGCATTATGTCCCAGTTAATGTATTGTCAGATTCTATAGGCAACACACATGAAGGATACAAACAATTGTTAAGTAACAATGCAGTTATTTCAGATTTTTTTCAAATGGAAGGGAATGTTTTCTACATATACTGCTGGGCAGTGAATTAGAGTTGAAAATGAGGGTGGTCTGAGGAGTCCGGGTCCCTCAAAGTCACTAGGGACCCCTCCCCCATTAGATTATTTTGTAGTTTGGAGGTTCGCAGACAGATATATTGTACAAATGAATAAATAATGAAATTTTCAGGACCCCCCAAGAGTCATAAGTCATTTTTAACACTGCAGTGAATGATAATACATAGGAAGGTACCATATTGTTATCACACTGCTCTCGCCTGGTCTTTCAAGGCAGTGGCGCCCCCTGGAAAATGTTCATAGGGCTGGCCAGATGAGACCAGTGAATGATCCAGTGGAACAGGTGAGGGAGACTGGGAAGAGTACTATTGGCCCCATGACTCAGGGGCAGCCCCAAGGGGTGGCCTTGCCCCCCTCTGGCCACCCCTTGGGGGTGCCCCTGTGTCATGGGGCTAATAGTACTCTTCCCAGTCTCCCTCACCTGTTCCACTGGATCATTCACTCATACTCACAGCCAAGTATGCTTGGAAATTAATTATCAGTCACTGCTACACACACACACACACACACACACACACACACACACACACACACACACACATACACACACACACACACACACACACAGCTATCTTTCTTCCTCTCACAGGCAGAGGAATAGTCACATGCACAATTATTTTGCTATTTAATTGCCTTATTTAGCCTTGTAACTCTAACAGCGGGTAATTGGTTGTCATGACGAACACTGTACCTACACAGAGATGAGAGATGCACAGAGAACTATGAAACCACCATGGCCGAACAGGAACCCAAATACCATTGGAGTGACAGGGTTGATTTTTGTTGGAAACAGGCCACGTACCTACAGCTACGTGGATGAAAAATTATGAACTATTTCCTAGTGTTCTCTCGTGTCCTTGGTAACCTGTAATTCCTTTTAAGCCAGTGGCACGGTGATGTGGAAGGGTAGAGCCAACCAAAGCATCACCGTAGACATTCCCACTCCGACTGCTTCCCCACTGCAATAAGCAATGACTAACACTCTGATATTATGACATGGAGACCTGTGTCAAGTATGAGGGTTTCAGAAGTGCAAATGATATCATGCAAATGATATCAGGCTAATTATGTCTCTTTAGAAACGACTCAATTGAACTCCGTGTTCGGTTCGGTGAGATGTCACCGTATTGGTGCTTCAAATAAAAGGGGCTTCGTGGCGGAGTCTTTGGAATGCTGAAATTGATCATGAACCTAAAAAACATAACCTGTCGATGATGATGATGTTCATAAAGAATTTCAAATGCTGCTATTTAAATCAACTCTTGGTACATAATATTGTACATAAACCATATTTCACATACTACCCATAACAGCTAATAAATGCTCTCTGACCTGCTCTTCGATCTGCAGTTTGGGCATTGTCTAGCTTCCTCATGTTCTAATTGATCAAAGGCTAAGATAAGTCTTGGAAATGACATTGGCGTAGAACTATTTTGTAAAGTGTGATTATGTTAAGCATCAACATATGACAAGAGCTGATACTGTTGCAAGCAGGACACTGGGAGCAGTAGTGAGCATATTAAATAAATAATGTGGTTGCTCGTTATGAGTGGTCAGGGATTAGACAACGGTTGTGAACATAGCTGACTCACCCAATGGTCAAATTTTGATTCCAGTGAAAAGTAAGATATTTTTTTGTTGCTGCTGGGGAAATTTTGAAGACAAGTGATTTGGGAATGAGTGTTTGTGTAATACATTTTAAACTTAAATGTAACCGTATCCCTACCCTTATTAATGTGATGCCTAACTTGAAGAACACAGATCTGGACCATCGCATCATGAAAAACTAGCCTAAGTGCATGATGAAATGTCCCTTCTTCTCTGTCTCCCCCTACAGGCCTCATTCCCTAGCCTTTGCTTCTTACTGTTCAATTGTTACTTGCAGTAGTAATAAAAACATACTATTAGATAAACCAAATGCTTTCTCTTGCTTTGAGGTCCTGGTATTCTGATGTAATACTATCTGGTAATTGTTATACTGTGAAGCAAAAGTCAATAACTAGGATAAGCAAGGTCTGGTTTGCTTATGCTACACTCTGACGTACATACAGTATGTTTATAATTTATTGCCACCTTGGTGAATTAAGGTATGGATTTAATCAAAAACATGACAATTCCTGGGTTACCCAAAATTTTGAATGATATTGTACATCAGATAAACAAAGACATTGTAATGAAATGCACAGTAACTCAGTCTCTGCGCTTTAATGGCGGAAGGTAACCCTGAACTGATGTAATCTGTCAAATCTGCCTGAAGAAAAGTGTGTTTAGAGATGAAAATAAATAACATCACCTGTCAAATAAGAACTATATTCAATGAGCGAAAGTGCTATTGTCCAAGGTAACACATACATTATGCATAAGAGCTGATGGCAGAAAAGTTACCATCTCACAACTTGATACATATTCAGCTCCTAATATTCATCACTTGAGGGTCTGACACATGTGCCCCTTAAAACTCATTGGTTTGCTCTGTAGTGACATGTGGAAGAACTAGACAAATGGCACTTAGTGAGGTCAGCCATGTTTCTGTTCTAAAAACTTTAATTTTTGTGTGCAGCTAAATATACAAATAACCATTCCATTTAGGACCAAAGAAAACAATGTTGTAGTTAGGTCCATATAAATCGAAATTCTAAAACCTGCTGTTACTTGAATCTGTATGGAGTTACATTCCTATCTTTATTCAAGAGTGCATTATTTCAATTTGAGAGCATTTCTCACATATATTACATTCCGATTTTGTAATAATTTCCCTTAAAACCTTGCTCTCACACTCAAATAGTCACTGCTCATGCTTGTATTTGCTTTGTTTGAGCTCAAAGTTTCTGCTTGGAGATATGTTGTTGCTTGGATAGATTTTCTGCTCTCAACTTCAGCCTTTCTCCTCGCACTCAGGCTGCTTCTTCGTGCTTGCAAATCTTCTCCTCACTGATTTTTTCTGCGCTCTCGGATTGTTTGTGTTACAATGCTATCAAAATTCCCCAACCAATAGAATGCCAGCTGTAGTGTGGACCAATGAAATGATCCCTGCCCCTTTGAGGGTGCGTTCGTTTTACTTTAGAACATCCCTTGCAGGCGGGTACCTCCACAGCTCCTCTAATCCCGCCTTCCAGATGTGTTTTTAAATATGATTGCTTTATTGCGACTTTTGAAATAAAAAGTCCAGTTACCGTATATATATATAACTGAACTTTTTGTTTCAAAAGTATATGTATAACCGTGGACTGGAATTGGGATCGGTTCCCAACAGACATTTTATTTCAAGTGCCTCTGACCTCCATTTGAAGCAGGTTGTGTAATAGGATTTATGGAAAATACGTTAAATATTAGTTGGATAAACACCAGATTTGAAACATTTGTCTTTATGTAATACTGTAAAACATATACATCTTACATATTTAGATACAGTATGGAAACTGGATTTATCTCTGATATAACAATAAACCTGCAACATAACAATTAAAGAACTTGAGTATTCAAGTCCCTTGTGTTGAAACACAATTAAGTCTGTTATTATTGAGCCCTGAGTTGAATCTCAAGTCCCATTTTCTAATCAAGTAATGTATTCCTTTTAAGTTATTTGCACAATATCATTTGCACAGTTATGCTCAAGTGTTATCTATTCTATAGTTATTGCCCTGCCACTGCATGTCAACTTATCTACCTCTCTAATTTAGACCTCATTATCACAAACTGTACATATACTATAACTCCTATCGTATACTCTGAGTATCTGCATTCTATACTTGGTATTTTTGTGCACTTCCTGGTTGACTTTATGTCTTCTTGCACTTTGGTTTTATTGGCTATATCTTGGCCAGGTCACAGTTGCAACTGAGAATATGTTCTCAATCGGCCCACCTGGTTAAATAAAGGTGAAAAAATAAACAATGTATACAGCTATCAAGCAATTGCTCTTGTAGTTAATATGTTGAAACATGCTACAGAGATATTGTATGTCTACTGAATTCTGTTCATAAAAGGGTGAGTCTGAGTTGAATCCTACAATACTTTCATGTCTGACCCTGAATGCAAACATATGAGCGATGCTAAAGAACTACCTCTGCATATGTTGTCTGTATCTTATTTTTAGAAAGCACTCAGCGAGTCCATAATGCCTGTCAACCTGAGGAACTGAAGAAGTCAATGGAATATTTTCATGAAAAGTTATATTTTCTGATGAGTCAAAAGTCAAAGTCAAAGTGGTTTATTTATCATATGCATTGAACAACATACATCATCCTATGCAGAGAAATTCTTATTGACATGGCTCGGCGATTCTATGCAGTGGGCTTAAAAACAAGAATTACAACAGTATAAGAATTTTAAAATAGTAATGACAATAGTAATAATAGTAATAGTAATAATAATGATAATAATAAAACG